>JAODAL010027410.1:0-55006 GCA_025379985.1 Phyllomedusa bahiana
CCATCAAACTCTTTGGTGAGAACGGGTTAAAACACCCCCTTTAATAAATCTAAAGGTTTTTAATGTGAAAAATTGAAAAATTTTTTAAAAAACTACCCCATAAATTGAAATTTTTTTTTCAGGGGGGTGGCCCTTTTAAAAAAAAAAAAAGGAAATTTCAAAAATTCTTTTGTTTTTCAGCAGATTTTCCCGGAAAAACTTTTTCATTGTAAAAATTTTGATGAAATAACCTTGCATTACTTTTGAAAAAAAAATAAGTTTCCCGGACAAGTAGGGAAAATTTCCCCCCCCCCCCCCCCCTTTTCCCCCATGCCCCAAAAGTGATGCAGCCCATCACATTTTTTACTTGTTACTTCACTCAGACTAGTACGTATTTGCAAGAAGCATGGAAATCTAGGCTCCAGGACCACTCTTTTTCTCCAGGTAAGGACCCTAAATAGTTGTCAGTGGGAACTGGCAGATTATCACTTACTTTTTGCCTTTTTGTTCTGGTTTTAATAGTTTGTAAGGCAAAAAAAGGGGCCCAAGCCCTTTCCATCAAGTTTCCTTTTGTCAAAAGGTGTTGATCCAGGGGGAAGGAAAAAACCCCCCAATGAGGTGGGAACCCAAAATGCCCTCATTTTAGGGAAAAATTCCTTCCTGTTTTCCCAATCGGGCCCAATCAAAAAAATCCCGGGAACAAGGGCCCCCCCTTTCCTGAACCCGGCATTTTAAAATTGTTATATTTTTACGCTCCAAAAAATGCATCCAAACCCTTATTAAAATTTTCACCAGGGACCAGCCCCTTCGGGCAGAGTTTTCCATAGTTCTTTCCTTTTACAGAAAAAGAACCCCTTTCAAAATGTTTAGTAGAAACTTTTTTCTCAAGATTTAAAGGGAAATGCCCCCTTTTTCCCTAGATCCCACCCCTGTGTTAAATAAATCTTGGGAGGATCTCTTATTTGACCTTTGATTTTTTTTTAAAATTTTTAAATTTATGTCCCCCCCCCAAAAACCTTTTTTTTCTCCTAAACTAAAAAACCCCTAATTTTTGGCCAAAATTTTTTCTGTGTATGAATTTTCCCCCCCATTTTCCCTTTTTTATTTTTTTTGGGTTTGCCCCCCTTTTTTGTCCCTGTTAAAGGCTTAAAAATGCTTTCCTTTTCCCAACCTGGGGGGGCCCCTAAAACTGTACACAAATTCCAGGGTTTTTTTTAACCAGGGGACTTGTAAAAATGGGAAAAAAAGTTCCCCAATCATTTTGATTAGGGCCCCTTTTTAAATCCCCCCCACCCCCCCCCCCCCCCCAAGATCCAAAATTTGTTTTTGGCTGCTGCGGGGCCGGGAAAACGGCGCAAACAATTAAAGTTTACTGCCCCAACCAGGATTCCCAAGTCCTTCTCCATGTCACTTTTCCCCCAGTGTTTTTTCCCATTTTTAACCCTGAAAATCATGTAATGGTTTTTTCTCTTCCCCAATGTGCATAACCCTTGGGGGCCTTTTATCATAAAAAACCCTCATCGGGGCCTTTTCCCTCCCCGGGCCCTTTCCAACTTATCCAAAAATCCCTTTGTAAAACAAATTATCCAAATTTTTTTTGATTACTTTACAGAGCTTAGTTTTTTTTTCTGCAAAAAATCGATTTTTAAAACCTTTGGTACCCCCCCCTTTTGTAAAATCATTAATAAAAATTTGTTAAAAGGATGGGGCCCCCCAAATTCCCCGGGGCCCTTTTTTTTGGTTTACCCCACTTGTAAAACGAATTCCAGTCGGGAAAGGAAACCGTTTTAATTACTACCTTTTTTTTTTTTGGGAACATTTGGGGCCATTTTAATTTCCCCCACTTTGGTTTCAAAAAATTTTCCCCCCCCCCCAAGTCCAAGCATTTCTTTTTTTTTAAAACCAAACTTTTATGTGGCACCTTTATCAAATTTTTTTTTAAACCCAAAAATCTAGAAATTTTACATCCCAGTGTCACCCCCGGATCCAGTTAGCACGGAACTTTTTTAAATTGAATTTATAAAGGCCTGTCCTTCCAGGAACTTTTGCTGGAACAGCTTTAAACAATTTATTTCCTTTTGAAAAACCCCAATTTTTGGCCTCCCCTGAGAAAACCTTCAAACTTTTTAAAAACCTTAAAAACAAGGTTAAAGCTTTAGGCCTATATTTTCCCCCTTTTGGGTCCCCTTTTTGACCCCTTTTTGAATTTTGGGGAAACCAAAAAATTTGCAAAGCGCCAAACCTTTGGGGGACACCCCGTTTTTTTAAACGGGTTCCTTTGGAATTTTAAAGGGAATGGGGGCCAAACTTTGACTTTCCTTAACCCCTTTGGGGCCCCGGGGTGGGTTTATGCCTTTCTGGCCCTTTGGGGATTTGCCCAATTTTTAATCTTCCTAAAAACGGGGGCTGCACTTCTTCCGGGGGTTAGACAAAAAATTTTTAAAATTTTTGGGGGTTTCCCTTTTTATCCCTCTTTTTAAACTGGGAATTCCTCCCCCTTTTCGGTAAATACAGTTGGAGAAAAAAATTTTTAAAAAAAGTTTGCTTTTTTTTTCACCCGCCCTTTTTTTTTAACTGTCTTTTCCCTCGAGTTTTTTTTAAAAAGGGGCCCAACATTTTCTGTTTTAATTTTTTTTTTTTAACTTTTTTATAAAAAGGTTAAAAAAATATTTTGGGGTTATTTTTACTTTCAAATTGCAATATGTTTTTTTTCCCGTCTCCAGCTTTTTTTCCCTTTATCTTTATTTTACACACTTTTTTTTTTCCCCTATAGTTTCAGTCCCTCTTCACCTACCCTCCTGTTTTATTTGGTAAAACCCTTTTTCTTTTTTTTTTTTATTCCCTTTTTTAAATTTCCCTTTTGGGACCCACATTGGGTTTTTTTTCTTTTCTAATTTTTTTATTCCATAAGGTATGTACCCCCAAAGGGGTTACCCTGGATTTTTTAAAATTTTTCCCTTTTAAATTATTTAGTTGGCCTTTTTAAACAAATTTCCCCAGTAAATACGGTTTGGGGCCCCCCTAAGAAGAAAAAAATTTACCCTTCCTAAAATTCAGTTTTTTTGTGGCCCCTTTGAAAAAAACCTCTATTGAAGGAAAAAACGGAAATTTATTTTAAAAAATGGTCACTATTCCCTAGGTGCCCCTAAACCAAAACCTTTGTTACTCTGTCAGGTCTATTATTTTAAATTTTTCCTAAAAGGGGGCCTTTCCTCTTTCGGTTCTGCCCCATTTTGGAAAAGGGTAATTATCATTCGGAAATTAAAAAAAAAACCTTTTTCCCTTTTCCTTGAAGCTACAAGCTTAGTTTCCCAAAAATTGATGTCTGGTAAAAAAAGGTCCCCCAAATAAAACCCTTTCTGTTTACCGCCTCATCTATTTGCCTGAGAGTACATCTTCCATGGGTTCTTTTTATTTTTGGGGGGGCCCATAAGCAGCCCCTATTATTTATTATTTTTTTTTAATTGTTCCCCCCCAAGAAATATTTCCCCATAATGTTTCCAAACCTTTCTTTAACCTGTACCTATATCTTCCCCAGTTTTGGGTTTCCCAACGGGAAACCCTTTTCAAAATTTGTATTTAAAG
This sequence comes from Phyllomedusa bahiana, assembly GCA_025379985.1. Classification (NCBI taxonomy): domain Eukaryota; kingdom Metazoa; phylum Chordata; class Amphibia; order Anura; family Hylidae; genus Phyllomedusa; species Phyllomedusa bahiana. The sequence continues at coordinate 3,565 of JAODAL010027410.1, forward strand.
AGGTTTTACCCCCAAAGAAAAATTGACGGGGGAAAACTTGCAAATGAAAAAACAAAAAATTTTCACCATTCATTATTTTTAAAAAATTTTTCTGCACGTTTTTGTTTTGGGTGTCCCTTTATTGACCCCATTTTCCCAGCTCGTCCCCGGGGGGTTTACGACCAGGGCTGAAGTTTCCTCAGTCCGGGCCCGCACATGCTCAGACATCATTTTCTCCTCTCAGGCGGGTTACTTTTGTTAAAAACCCCCCGGTTTGTTTGTCACTCTACCCCCGTCCTCTGTGCTCCTTAGTAATTATAAAACAATACAAATAAATAAAAAAAAAACCCTAAAGTCGGGTTTTGTCCCATTGATAAAAGAGAAAAAAAAATCCACATTTTTGGTTCCCGCAGGATTTGAAAGAGGCCCCTTTTGCCTGGGGGCAAAAACTTTAACCCCCTCAGCTACTCCCAAAAGCTTTATACTTTAAAAAACCTTTCTTTTACTACAAAGGGGAAAAGGGCCCGTGATGTCACCCTTTTTGGTCACAAGACATGCAATTCCCAAAAAAATCAAAGCGCCCCCCCCTGAGCAAAAGAGGGAAAAGTGATGCAGAGGGATGAAAAAAGGGTTTTTGGCAAAAACCCCTTTTAAATACTTGCTGGGCTGCCCATTTGAAAATATAATGTGCCCGATGGGCAACGTTCCCGGTTTCAAATCCAACCAAAAAACCAAAATTTGCAAGGGTTTTTTTTATGTTTCCCCGGGTTTGTGGGGTTTCCCCAGTTTTTCCCCCCACTCATGCCCAAAAAATGAGAAAAGAATTTAAATTTGGGAAATTTTGAAATGGGGGGCCCCCCAAAGGGACAGGGACAAAGTGACTAATGAGAATCTCCCTTTCAGCGCTGGGGAATTTAAAAATCAAAAAAAGAAAAAAAAAAAGACATATACACTAGTTTAAAAAAAAACCTCTATAAAAGATTCCGATTTTAGGGCCCAAATTGGGGGGCCCTTTCCCGCCCACCCACCCCATGCCTTGGCCCACCAACCCGAAATGAGGCTGGCTTGCCCACCCCCGCCCGGTGCCTTGCATATTTATCAGCCTACCCCACCGGGGGTTTTTGCCCACCCATCTATTATAGAACTACCCCTTTCCCTTTCCTGCCCCGCCTACCCCTGGGCTTGCCCCAATAGCTATCTACCCATTTGGGGCTCAAACCTTTCCGTTGGTCCTACCTACCAAAGGGGTCTGCCTAGTATCTACATAATTTAAGGGACTACTTGCTTAAAGGGGTGTTTCCAAACTCATAATAACCCCTCCCATTTAAAACGGGAGGTGCCCCCCTTTCAAAAATTTTTCCCCTTTTCGGTTTTTTTTGGGGGTTCGTTAAAGGAAAGCGAGTGAGGGTTAAATATCCCTTTGGAAAATCCCATAAAAAAAAAATGGAGGTGAGCCCGCACAAAAAGGGGGTCGCATGTAGTAAAACAAGGGGGCAGGGTTCAGAAAAATATTAGGAGATGGGAAAACCTTTTTAATTGAGGGTATGCCTACCTAAAAGGGGGTCTACCTCTCTGCAGGGCATATTTAGAATGCATGCTGTCCTAGGCACTTTTAGCAAATTTCCCGGCCCCTTTTTGTGAGGTCAGGAATTTAAAATGCCCAAACACTTTTTACAGGGTCAAAACAATTTTTGGGTTTTTGTTTTTGTTTTTTAACCCGGTTTCTCGATGGACTTGTCAAAATTTTTTTGGACTAAAGTCCCAACCAGCATTGGATCCATTTCTTTAATAAATATCCCCGAAGGTTTTTGTTGGGGATTTATTATTTTTTTATTTTTATTTATAAGTATTTTTTGCTCCTTTTAAAATTATTTTATTTAACAATTTTGTTCCAGTGTGGGTATCAGAGGTGTCTGCATAGCTGTTATAACGGTTTATTATTTAAATTTTTTTAAAATCTAAAAGTAAAATATTCCCTTTTTGACAATAAGTTTAAATTTAAAAAGTAAACAATGTGGGTCCCCAATTTTACCTAAACAACCAGGATAAAACCAACAGCTGCAGGTCATTACGATCAGGATGGGATGGATGTTTCAAGGATAGCTAAGCGCCCCTTTCACGGGCCAAATTCAAAATCCCTAGAAAAAGAAAAAAAAGAACTTTACAAGTTTTTAAAGGGCTTTGGGAAAAACCTTAAGTTTAAAAGCTCCCTTCCCCACCTTTTCCCAGCCCTCCCCTAAGCAAAGGGGCCAAACATTTTGATGGTCCATTTCTGATAGAATCCAGACTCTTCTCAGTACCCCTGGTGCATTGGGTAAAAGGGGTTTTAAAAGTAAAAAGGAGTTTGGTTGGGGAGCTTTGGGGCAATAAAAAAAAAATTGGGTGGGGGGGGGACCCAAACCTCAGTGATAGTAATTTATAAGGAATCTTTTAGACAACCCCCATTTTAAACACTTTGGAAATTTAAAAAAAAATAAATCCCAAACTGGTCCGATTTAGTCCAAAAGGGTTTTGACATAATCCAAAAAGTTCCCCTTTTTAGCCAATGGGGGAAAACCCGAAAGAAAAAACCAAAAAAAACAATACAAAAAAAAATGGGCAGTACTAAACTCTTCCCCTGCAAAACCCCCAAAAATCATTCCAAAAACAATTTTTTGAGGGTTTCATAGGGTTTATCCACCCCCCAAAATGTCTTTTAGACCCCACCGCAAACCAAAAATTTCAGGGTGTTGGTCCTATGTCTCCGGCCTCTCCAGGAGATTTTGTTTGTAAAACTGGGCCTTTTACCCCTTTTCCGCAAAGTTTTTGAAGCAGTTTAGTCCAACAAAAAAGGGACAACTTTCCCAAAATATCACCCCCCGGGCTCCCAAAATATTTACCCCATGGGAAATTTTTTTCAGAGAAGGGGGAAAAGAAAAGGGGCGGTTTTTAAAAAGTTGGGGGATTCTACCAGGTCAAAATTGGGGGCCCCAAAGGGGAGGGAAAAACAATGGAAACCCATGGTGGCCCCTGGGCATGGTGGACTGTTTGGGGGAAAGGGGGGGTCACGAAAAAAAAAAACAGGGGCCTAGGGTTTCTTTTTAGGGGGAAAGGGGAGAAAAAGAGAGGCAAAAAAAAGGAGGGCATTTTTACAGTACAAAAGAATGGGCCCCACAAAACAATCCAAATTAGGGCCCCCCGGGGACCCCCGTCGGGCAAGTTCATGGTTTCTAAAAATGAGAAGGGGAAAATCTCCAATTTGCAGTACCCAAAACACATTCTACATTTTTGGGAAACTCCGATTTGGTCCCCTTTTTCATTTCAGGGTGCCAATACTTTTTTTGTTTCCCCCTAGATTTTCTTAAAAAATAACACAGATCTATACCCTCCTCCCCCGATGTACTGCAGGACTCCAAACTACAAAAATGTGGGGTTTTTACATAATAGGGTTTATTGCTGCCTTTTGCTGGCCCCCTTTTAACAAAATTTACACAACCCTTTAAAAATTTTTTCTTTTCCCATTAACAAAACAATATGAGACATATATGGATCTTTTTTTTTATTTTTGTGGGTTTTTTTTTTTTCATATACTTTATTAAAGTTCCCCTAGTACTTCTGCTCCCCACTTCCCGGGCTGAAGTGGATAGCACAGCAGTCAGGGGCATTGCTTTTATGGTTTTCTTTCTGGCCGGTTCTGGTCTGAGAAGTGTAAATATTATCAAGTGTGAAAAAAAAGATTGCCCCATTAATCTTTCATGTAATTGGGGTTCCCAGTTTAGTCTAATGTTATCCCTTTTCCCCATGGGGGGAACAATTTGAAGGGAACCATTTGTCATTACCTACTTTTTTGAAAAGAGACTATGTTTGAGATAGCATTTGAAATGAGATTTGTCCCGGTGGCCATTCAGAGTATTACTTAAATTAGAGAAGGACAATTTTTTTCATGAAATTTTAGTTGCCGTCCTTTAAAAGCATTTTGGGCATAACCCGGGGAAAAAACGGGGGTGGGCCCTGTCCCAAAAACGAATCACACTAGGCCATGCTTTTGCCCCCCCCAGCACAACCCATTTTATCACGCACTTTTGGGGTATGTCTGGAAAACCCCCCAGCATGCAGTACAAGTCTAATTGGCAGGGGAGGGAAACCTTTAGTCCCTTTCCCCCAAGGTTTTAACTGTTTGCCGTCCTTAAAAAAACCCCCAAACAGTTAAATAAACAAAGCCAACCAAGGATTTCCGGGGTATATAACACCCGGGGTCCCCTTTAAAGGTTTGGGGGGGGCCCGGGGGAAAATGCCCAGTTTGCCCAAAAGGAAAAAAGGCCTGATAGGACTGCTGTATTAAAGATTAAAAAAAACAAATATTGGCAAAAAAGTTTTTTAAAAAAGTCTCCCAGAAGTATTGATTTTATGATCTTAGCAAAAATACTCTTTTCTGATGGCGTGTCCGTTTAATAATTCAAGTGCTCAACAGAACAGGATAGAGGTGTTGAGGGACCAGCAGTTGTCCACCACTGTTCCACTGAGTGTCCACAACCTTTTGGGTGAAATCCATCTGTGGAACGTTGGTCGCATCACTGATCTCCAGGACACTCTAGCTAGATCACTGACACATGGGGCATCACCTACAGAAGAGAACCCCTCTATAGTCTAAGCACCCAGATCTTAAACCATGACTTTTAACCTTTGAAAACTACAATCTACAAATTCTGTTGTTTGTGCACTATAGAGGGTCACAGAGTTTGTAGCCATAGTCTACATTGGTGGCAATAACCTGCAAAGGACTTCCCTCACTTGACACTGCACTACTATCAAACAAAAGCACAGGGGGTCAACCGTAGGATCATATAAAGGAATCTGGGTTCAAACCTGTTGCTCTTAGCAATTGTACACTGTTCCTCAAGAAGCTAAAAATCCATTGTTCTTCACAGGAGGCAACTAAATCATCCCTTCCTCATGGATTATGCAGCCTATTTGAAGAAGATATTTGTTTTTTACGTCATTCTTGTATTTGGTATAGTCATTCTTAGACTAATATATGACTGGAGGACACAAGAACAGACTTACTCCCTGGATCCTCAGGAGACTATTCCCCCCTTGTATCCATACTTCATAGAAGAAGACAGGAAATGTACAGAGGGGGCTCCATTTTTGCTGCTGCTCATCCCTTCAGCTCCTCAAGATTTCCACACCAGAAACATCTTGAGGAGAACTTGGGCCAACGAGACTTTGCTCAATGGTGTTGATATCATGAGGCTTTTTCTCTTGGGAAAGTCAAATATTAGTGAAGAAATGGTACAAGAAGAAAGTAACCGGTTCCATGACCTCATAATGCAAGACTTTGTGGACTCTTACTACAACCTGACCATCAAGACTTTGATGGGTATGGAGTGGGTCAGCCGCTTATGCCCGAATGTCAAGTACGTTGCAAAAATCGACTCGGATATGTTCTTCAACCCTTGGTTTCTGGTGGAGAAAATCTTACGGCCTCATAAACCACCCATGAAAAGAAACTTTTTCATGGGGTTGATTGTGAAAAACGCTTTACCGCACAGAGGTAACAGTGGTAAGTGGTACCTGTCCACCAAAATCTATTCCAAAACATTTTTTCCACCCTACTGCTCTGGGACAGCGTACGTTTTCTCTGGAGATCTGGCAAAGAACATGTATCTGGTGGTAGCAGGCTTACAGATATTCCAGTTCGAAGACGTTTTTGTAGGAATGTGTTTAGAAAAGTTAGGAGTCAAGATCTTCGAACCTTCAGGAAACTGGTTCATTGGCGAAAGGATTCCGTATGACGGTTGTTAGTTGACGAAGGTCGTCACTGTCCCCCATTTAAAACCGAAAGAATGTGGAGAAATGGCCCCTTTTCTTAGTGGCTAGGGGATTGTATAAGAACGATTTGCCCTCTGCGCAGGGGCCCCTGTAAAAGGGGCACAGGGCCTATTTTTGGCCCTTTTAAAAAGAACATGAGACCTCCATGTGCTATCCCATGGTGCTAATGGGCAATGTGTCTAGGGGAGAATACCTCCATGATATGCCATCTATAGGATGGTTTCATAAGTGAAAGCCTTTTACAAACTGGAGATGGGGATTAAAAAGAACCAGTTTTCTTAAACCCTTCAGAAACTGGTTCTTGGGGAAAAGGACCCCCTTATAGGATGTAAGTTCAAAAAGGTCATCATGCCCACCACTTTAAAACCAAGGGAACTGTTGGAGATATGGCTCCATTTTTTAGTGGCTAGGAGATTTTTAAAAATAAGAATGACTTTGACCTCTCAATGGCAGAACCCCCTGCACAAACCTTTACAAAGGACCATGGAGCCTAGAGGGTCCATACAAAAACTATAGACCTTCTTTCCATCCCATGGTGCTAATGTGTCTAAGGGAGAATACCACAAGACATTTGGGAAAGGAGCTGAGTTCAAGCGCCCTCTGTTAGATGTAACAAATTCTCGATTTGCTTTTGACCCACTGGGCCAGCATCGCTCTGCTCTGTACTGACGAGGGGCAAACCCCGAAACGGCTGTCTACGATGGGTGATGTGGCTTGGCTAAATTTTCCCTTTTCTTTCCAAAGACCCCGTGGGTCAAAAGCAAATCGAGAATTTTTTACATGTAACAGAGGGCGGACTTCTCGGGTCCTTTCCATAATCCCTTTTAAATGCAGATGTTGGGGTGCAAAAGGGAATTTTAATTCCACAAGCCTATTAAACGCTCCCCCTAATGAGAGTTTCCCTTTTTTAAGGGGGAAACCTCCCCTGATATGGCATCATAGGCATGGCAAAGCATATGCCTCCTTAGAAGATTGGAGGTGTGCGGATATACAGGGTCATAACATGTATAGCAATAGCCTTCAAAACTTGATACCTCTACGGTCATGTTTTTACATTATTTGCATCAGGTCCATATAAAAACAGGGTCTAAAACATGGGACTTACCTGCTGCTCCCTTTTTGTGGTCATACAATGATCTTGTCTAATATAAAATGTCCCCGCGCCAACTGTATTTAAGAACTTTTAGCCCTGTATACCAATTGAAAATGGTATCTGATACACTGGCGATATTGCAAGTTTTCCCACCTACAAATATTAGAGAGGTTTTGTAAATTTTTTATAGGTTTCACTTTAAAAGACATTGAATTCATAATCCTTTTCGAAATAAATTTCAATTTTAAAAAAAAAACCTGGAAAAGGTTCAGGGGAAAAGGAGGAAAGGGGTTGTCTACACAAGGACGGCTTTTATGTTAAGATCTCACAAAAAAATCACTTTGCAATTATGGCCCTTAAAATAAACCTACCCAACTGAGATACCCCTCTTGTAGGGCTGCTCAGCTCCCCCAGTCCATAGCACAGACCTGTTTGACTATCCCATAGGTGCCAGCACTGTTCATAGCTTTCAGACCGGGTTTTACTGTAGCTGGAGAAGCCGTAAACACCCCCGAATTCAAAGTGAAACCAAGAAAACAGACTGAGGAAAATGAATCAATGTGTAGACAATCCCCTTTAAAGAAAAACCCTGACCGAAGAAGGACTTGCACTGTATTAAACAGGACTCGTCCCACCCCAAGGGCTAGGGCATGGGAAGGGCTTTCGTGTCCTCAAAAACAAATAAAGGGGGTAAAAAACAAAATTATGAATGACGGGTTTTCATGGGGAAACAATAGGGGGCATTTTCAGCGAGGTGGATTCGCACTAAAAACCCCTCCAAATTTAGGGGGTTTTGGGTAACATACTCGAAAAACTTTTTTTGTGCTGCTGTACAACAGTCAGGAAGTTAACAATTTGTTTAATCTTCACCTCCTGGAGTCTGTAGGAAGGTCAAAGTTTGTCCCTTAATAAATTAAACATTGCTGTACGTCTGGTGTCAGGTTAATTGATTTCTAGAACGCCAGTCTCTTGCCAGCAGCCAGAGTAAGGGCATGTTCACACGGCGTTTTTGGACGAGGTTTTGAATGAGGATTTCGGAGCGTTTCCTCGCCCAAAACCTTGTCCAAACCACATCAAAACCTCGCCTGAAACATGCTTCTTCAGGCGAGGTTTTTGACGAGGCTTTGATCAGGTTTTGGATCAGGTTTTAGATCAGGTTTTCGACGAGGTTTTCACCCAAACAAATTAATAGCCAGGACAAAAACCGCGCCGAAAATGCACCAAAACCGCGCTAAAAACCGTGCCGAAAACCGCACCTTCAAGAATTGACATGACACTTCTTTCTCATTGCTTTCAAAGAAGCATGTAAAAACCTTGTCGTGTGTGAACTACAACAAGGTTTTACATAGGAATCAATGAAAAGAACTGGGGGTGTTTTGGAAGCGTTTTGGACAAGGTTTTGGCCAAGGAAACGCTCCGAAAACCTCGTCCAAAACCTCATCCAAAAACGTTGTGAGAACATGGCTTAAAGGGGAGATGGAATAAGAATCTGCTGCCTACAGAAATTAAAATAACAGGCAAGGTTTTAAACATCCCAGCAAAGCCTCCCTAAGGGCTTGTTCACACGATGTTTTTGGATCTGAAAATCACATCGGCGATCGGACCCTAAACGGATTCTACTCACAGCTGAGTGTTTGGATGAGTGTTGGCTGCAGCAGGATCGCACCCTATAGTTTATTATACGGCTCCTGCTGTGTCTTTCAGACCAGGAATTGACATGACAAGTCTTGGAACGGATCCAAAAGACGCAATGAGACGCATTGGCGATCACTCGTGTGAAGGCCGATGCAGGTTTCATATTAAAAGCAAATGTAAAATCACACTGCTCATTATTAGATACATGTTTGGGGTCCGACAGACAGATCCAAACACGCATCTAAAAGCGTATGTTCACACGGACACGACGCAGCGTGTGAATATAGTCTTATTCAGGAAATCCTGGCTCAGGCACTCTTTGGAACTTCTGCCACAAACTCATTCAAGAATGACGGGAGGAGAGCGGCATGCTGGGCCCTTTTTTTTCCCGGCAAAATGACAGACATCATGCCAAAAACCTGTGAAGTTAATGGAGTCCTTCTGATGGCGTTGGGAGTCAGCTGTAAAACAAGTCTGCATCCCACCTCTGCAATGGAGATTGTAAACAGAACCTCTGATGTGATCCAGACCTTAGGAAACACACCCCAATGGGTGGAAAAAAAAAAAGTAGATTACATACTTCATTTCCAGCTTTGGCCCAAAGTTACAGGGAAATTTGGCAAAATAATATGTGGAGTCTACTGCAAATTTTCAAATGGGTTTCTGGGACTTTTACTATCGTGATCGAACCTTAACCCCTTACCGCTGGAGCCAGTTTTGGCCTCTCTGACAGAGCCCCATTTTTGAAATCTCTCATCTGCCACTTTATGTGAGAATAACTTTTTGACACTTTATCCTGATTCAGAGACTGTTTTCTCGTGACACATTGTGCTTTAAGATAGTAAGAAATTTTGGTCCAAAAAGTGCTTGTTTATTTGTGAAAAATATCAAAGTATCATGAAAAAATTGAAAAATTTACCATTTTCAAACTCCCAAAATTTCCACATGTAAAACAGTTATTCCACTCAAAATAGTTTATAACTAGCATCTACCATATGTCTGTTGTAGGATGGAATAATTTTTTTTAAATGTCTTTTTTTTTTAACGACATTAGGGGGCTTAGAAATTTAGTAGTAATTTTATAATTTTCAAGAAAATTTGCAATATACTTTTTTTTAGAGACCAGTCCAGTTCTGAGGTGACTTTGATTAGCCTGGATGTTAGATACCCCCATAAATGACTTCATCTAAGAAACTACACTCGTTAAAGTATTCAAAACAGCATTTAGGGAGTGTATTAACCCTTCAGGGGTTTCACAGGAATTAGAGCAAAGTGGAGGTGAAATTTCAAAATTTCACTTTTTTTGCAGATTTTAAATTTTTATCCATTATTCACAAGAATACGGTAAATGTGATCAGGGAAATGCAACTTAACGTTGATTCTCCAGATTCTGCCGTTTTCAGAGATATCCCATAAGTGGCCCTAGTGCGCTATTTGGCTCAACCACAAGCCCCAGAATAGGAGGAGCACCTGCCGGACTCTGGGGTCTCATTTTCATTACAATTTTATTTAGGCGCCATTTCAGGTTTGGGACACCTAAGGTGCTAAAACTTAATAAACACCCCTAAAAAGACCCCATATTGGGAACTACACCCCTTAAGGAATATATCCAGGGGTATAGTGAGTATATTGAGCCCACAGGTGTTTCACAATTTTTTTTAGCGTAAGGCTGGGAAAATGAAAAAAAAAAAATTCCAACAAACTGTGATTTTAGCTGAAAATGTTTAATTTTTACAAGGAATCCTGGAAAAAAGCACCCCAAATTTTGTTATACAATTTCTTCCAAGTTCGGCAATACCCTACATGTTGGTGTAAACTGCTGTTTGGGCGCATGGCAGGGGTACAAGGGAGGGATCGCTATTTGGCTTTTGGAACGCAGATTTTGGTGGGGCCATGTCGCATTTGCAAAGTCCCCAAAGTACCAGAACAGGTAAAACTTTCCAGAAGTCGCCCCATTTTGGATTCAAAATGGATTCCTCATGGATCTCATCTAGGGGTGTATTGTGCAATTTGGGCGCACAGGTGTTCCATAGTTTTTTTTAGTATTGGGCCATGAAAATGGGGGGAAAAAACGCAGTTCAGTCATTGTTTTTTGGGCTTCATTTTTACAATGTTCACCGTGCAGTGTAAATGACAGGATAACTTTACTATGGGGGATGGTACAATTTCAATGAAATTTTATATAGTTTTTTAAGTTCTATTACTTTTACACAAAAAAGTTATATAAAAATTGCATTTTTATCTTGTACTATTCTTCTTTTTTTTTTTTTTTTTAAATAAATGTTTATTGAATTTTCCAAAACAAGAAAAAGAATTTTTGTGACATACAATACAATCTCGGGAGAATATAGGATAAAACAAGGTGAAAACAATCACACAACTGTTAAAACACAGAGCCTACATCCAACCACATATCACAGGGTCAAGGATATCCGAGACTTAGGGCTTGTTCACACGGCGTTTTGGATCCTTTTTACGGATCCATTTTTGGCACTTGAAAAGCGTATCCGGAAAGCGGATCCGCAAAACGCAGCATTGGATACTTTATTTGGATCCGTTTTGAATCCTTTTTCACTTGCTGTTTACGCATCCGCTTTCCGGATGCGTTTTCTGAAAGAAGAAGAAGAAAAAAAAAATCTCTCTCTCTCTCTTTCCTCCCTCCCCGCAGCTCCGTTCATTTAAAAGCCCCGCAGCTCCGTTCATTTAAAAGCCCCGCTCCTCCGTTCATTTAAAAGCCCCGCTCCTCCGTTCAATTAAAAGCCCCGCTCCTCCGTTCATTTAAAAGACCCGCTCCTCCGTTCATTTAAAAGACCCGCAGCTCCTCCACTATATGTCAGCCCCGCAGCTCCTCCACTATATGTCAGACCCGCAGCTCCTCCACTATATGTCAGCCCCGCAGCTCCTCCACTGTCACCGCCGCTCACCTGCGCCCCCCGCCGCCCGCTGCCGCCGCCGCCGCTCATCTTCGTTCCCGCCGCTCACCTGCGCTGCCGCCGCTCACCTGCGCTGCCGCCACTCACCTGCGCTGACGCCGCCCGCCGCTCACCTGTGCTCCCGCTGCCGCCGCACACCTCTCCAGCTCCCCGTCCACCTCCCAGTGCGCTTTTCGCATCCGCTTTCAGGATGCAAAGCGCAGCTGATACGTGCCCGGAGTGTGGGCGCTTTGGAAACAGGTGCCAAAAGCGGACTCCAATCTCCTATGGGCTTTCACTTGCGAAAAACCGCAAGAAGATTGACATGTCAATTTCCCTTAAAGCGGATGCGAAAAGCGCAGTGCAGAAGAGCTCCAAAAAGGCCATCGCCGATCCTCCCCGTGGAACATCGATTGCGCTTTTGCCATTTAACTCAATGTTAATCCAACCTGACAATTGTTTGATCATTTTTTGCGGATCCGTAAAACGGATCCGTAAAACGGATCCTAAAAACGCCGTGTGAACAAGCCCGAAGAAAGTGAATAATCCTGATATACAGATATTTTCAGAACAGAAGTAAATAACAAGGCATAGCATAGCAAAAATAACTAGAACAAACGAACAAAAAAACAAAAGCCAAAGGCCAATTGTGGTGTGCGTCTGCTCCCCACTCCCTCCAAGTATCTAATCAGTTTCAGTTTCATTTTCCGTTTCGCCCATAGCCTCCCCCATTAAAATTTCAAATTTTTAAATCTTTAACCTGCCCAGTGATCCACATACCCCCTCTTTACAGTACCAGCCTGTGAGCTGAAAAGCCTGCATAAGAGTCTTGATTTCCTTATCGGAATAATGAGATTCTATAAAAGAGCGCCAACATTTGAAGAAACCAGCCGCACGGGCTTCCTTGCACATCTCAGTTCCGTTTTTGTCGGCTGTAAGATAAATTTTCATTTGGTCTGCAATCTTAGATATCTGTAGTAAGGACGGCTTAATCCAATAGGTCAAGAGGTATCGTTTAGCTACTAAGATCGCTATATGTACAATAGCTGGCACTCCCTGACCCCCTCCCGCTGTGCCTATCACTTCCCCCTCTGGAGGTCTGGTGCAGTGGAAAATCAGTACATCATAATAATTGTCTAGGGCAGGCATCCTCAAACTGTGGCCCTCCAGCTTTTTGGGAAAACTACAACCCCCCATCAGCATTTTATATCATCTATAACAGTGGGAATGATGGGAGTTGTAGTTTCCCAACAGCTGGAGGGCCACAGTTTGAGGATTCCTGGTCTACGGTTACCCCATAGTGTACCTTGATGTAGGTTCCAGAAACACTGTACAATCCCAGAGGCCGTGCCACAGGTCTGCCTTATGCGCTCCACACTTGGGACAGCTTTGTAATCTTTTCGGGAACCTTGGTGTGAGGGGTAGGTTAAAACCAAAGATTGCATTGTGGGCAATCTTGAACTGAGTCTCTCTCCAATTTGCACATATTACGTGTTCCTTCACTATCACTAAGCCCTGCAGAATTTGCGATTCTGTGAGGGCCATAAGCCACACTCTCATATCAGCATAAAGCTTAGAGAGGCGACAGTCTCTTTTATGCAAATCTATGAAGCTATCATAGGCCTTAGGAGACGTTTCTCTCAAAACATCCTTTAATCTGGAAGCGCAAAAATAATAAAGTTGATAGGCAGCCAATAATTGCGAATTGGGAAGGGAGAATTTCACCAACATTTCACCTATGCTCTGTGTCGTGTAGTAGCTGGCCCGCCACCAGCAGCCCTCGCTCCCTCCACTTTGTAAACATTGGGTTAGATTGCCCAAGGGGAAAGTCTGGATGGTCCCAGATAGGCATTCCTTTGGATATCAGGAATGAGAGGCCCAGACGTTTCCGGATCTCCTTCCACACCATCGGCGTGTCTCGAAGTACCGTGCAGGACTTCACTTGTATTGGCAAATTAGAAAATTTGGTATGCATTAAGGCACTTGGATGCCAAGGGCGCATTAGCTCCCTCTCTATGGTCCAATTTGAATACCAACTAGAACCTCCCGACCAATCTACCACATGTCAGCCCAAGGGATGCCTAAATTATAGCCCCTAACATTTGATAAGTTTAGGCCCCCCTTTGATAAGGGAAGCATGAGTTTGTTGAGAGCTATGCAGGGCTTTTTCCCTGCCCAAATAAATTTCGAGAATTAACATTAACATTTGAGTGCTTCAGAAGGAAGGGAAAAGTCTGCAGGGGGTATAACAAATTGGGAAACTGATCATCTTTATGGCATGCCATCTTCCGGTCATGGACAAAGGGAGGGAGTTCCATCGCGCCAGATCCTGGGAGATTTTGTTTATAATGTGGAGCGGGGGAGTTTAATTTGTAAATGGTGCTCGGGGTTCTTTCAATGCGTATCCCTAAGTAGGTGATATGATCAGAAGCTGGAACAAGGCCCAGGCCCAAACTTTGCCAGTTCAGTTTTTTTTTTCCCTCACTTAAATCTAAGGGGCCGTTCACATGGCTTATTCTGTGACTGATTCCAGCCGTACTGCGCGCCGTATTTGCGCTGCAGTACAGCTGGAATCCGTCCCAGTCATTACGGTAATCCACAGTTCTCATAGAGAACTATGGATTCCGTCTCTTCTCCTCGCTCGCACAATACGGCGCGGGGGGAGAAAGTGACATGCACATTATTTATGGTGTGTACGCGCCGTGAATAATGAGTTTCTATGGGGCTGGCGAGCTGCCGGCCCCCCGCCCCACCCCCGCTGCACGGCAGCCGGCATAATTGCAGGGCGAAATCCGTCCCGCAATTATGTCGGCTTTAAGCTGTGTGAACATTGCCTAACAGTTCGCTCTTTGAGGGATTCACCTTATAGCTAGACAAGCTACCAAAAGACTTTAGGACATCAAAGACTTGCGGGAGATGTGCCACCGGGTTTGACATGAAGAGAATCAAGTCATCTGCGAAAAGCGCCTCCTCGTTTCCCACGCCAATTCCAGAGAATGTGAATCCTCTAAAAATCGCGCCAGAGGCTTGAGGGCCAGGTCGAAAAGGAGGGGCGACAGCGGGCACCCCTGCCTAGTTTCTTTATGCAGAGGAATTGGCATGGACAAGAAACCGGGGGTATGTACCCGCGCTTGTGGGTTAGTGTAGATAGCAGTAAGAAAGGTCCGAAAAGCCCCGGAGATCCCGACCCTATCCAAAACCAACCATAGCCACTCCCATTGAACATTGTCAAAGGCTTTTTCGGCGTCTAAAGCCACCAAGACAGGATGTTCTCCAGGACTGGGTCTATGCTTGACTCTCTCCATGACCGACAAAACCTTCCTAACATTCCCCACGGCCGACCTGCCCTTGATAAATCCTTTCTGAGAAGGCCCTACCAAGAGGGGCATGAGCTCCGCTAGCCGGTCCGCCATGATCTTTGACAAGATCTTCTGGTCTACGTCTATGAGTGAGATTGGTCTATACGAGGCTGGGGAAAGAGGATCCTTCCCTTTCTTCGAAATAATTTTAATGTAGGCAGTTTTGGATTCCAGTCGGACACAGCCCGACTGGAGGATTTAAATTGTAGTACTGTGTGAGAACCGGGGGTAGCTTGATCTATCAAGATTTTGTATACTTCCCCAGAGAAACCATCCGGGCCTGGAGCCTTACCAGGTTTCAACTGTCTCATAGCTTTCTGCATCTCCTGCTCGGAAATTTCGGAATTTAAGAATTCTCTCTGGGAGTCAGACAGACAGGGGAGTTTGACCTTGTCAAGGAAGCATTTGCTCTCCTCTGCAGCATCGTATCTCTTAGCGGAGTAAAGGGAGGTATAAAAGCGTCCTAACGTGTTGTTACTACACGCCGGGTCCGTGGTCACCTCTCCCCCTTCCGTGCGTATGGCCGTTATGTGAGGAGGTTTGAAACAACCCTTCAGCAGCCTGGATAAGATCTTTCCCGACTTATTACCATACAGAAAAAGGGTGGATTAAAAGAGGGATTGATACATGTTCTCCTTACGCTCTGACCATAAGTCAAAGTCCCTCTTGGCCATCTCCCACTTCACCCTATTATCAGATGTAGCGTTAGACTGGAAAGCCTCATACGCCGATCAGAGGACACCTTATAGGCTTTAGTGAGATTTTGTTTGTGGAGAGATGTATGGGCTATGATTTTACCTCTCAGCACCGCTTTGAAGGTTGCCCAGTATAACGCAGGATCCACATGGTGGATTGCTTTGTTGGCATCGTACGCCAACCACCATCCTTTAACCATGTCTACAAAACATTCTGACATCGGCAAGTAGGAAGGGAACCTCCATATGAAGTCCGAGCCTCTCCGAGACCGCTCTGTCACATCTAAAGTGATCGGAGCATGGTCAGAAATGAGCAGATCTAGAATCTGTGCATCCCCCACTCTACTGCATATGCTGTCGGATACCAGGAAATAGTCCAATCTGGACCATGACTGATGGACAGAAGAAAAATAAGTATATTCCCTACCATCGGGGTTCCTGCCTCTCCAGCAGTCACTTAAATTTGTCGTATCTAATAATTGCACCAGGGCTTTACTCTCGCGTCTCTAGGAGGCTGATCTGTGCTTTAGGGGACGTGCACTCCTCTTCCTATCCTCCAGGGGGTCTACAACTAGGTTCATATCCCCCCCCAACAATCTTGTCCACACTCTAATCATTTCGGATCCTTTCTCCTAGGTCTTGGAAAAAAATATTACTGTGACTATTAGGTGCATATACATTAAATAGACTGATCTCCGTCCCTGCCTATTTAATGATCAGATGTGAAATTCTTCCTTCGCTGTCGTGTTCATGGGAAATCAATTCGAAGGGGAAATTTTTATGTATGAGGGTGCCGACCCCCGCTTTTACATTTGCCGAAGGAGACCCTAACGCATGGCCCACCCAGAGCCGCCCTCAGATGCGACTCCTGAAGAAAAGCAACATCCGGGCGAAGACGTTTTACCCGCATCTGCTTGTTAGGGGAGCGGAGCCCCTTAATGTTACAAGAGATTACTCGCATGGTAGTGCATCAAGCGGATGGAGCCGGCACCGAGGACATATGAACCCTCTAAGGCAAAGGGGGTAGCAGAAAAACTTCTAAGACATTTTTGGACATGGGTCGAGGCATGGGCAGGTACAGGGAGGAAACACACACCACTTCAAGACCGAGCAGTAACCTAAAAACATAAAACCTAGCACACCAGTGTGCAACATAGCGCACGGCAAAAGAGAAGCACAAAAGGGAGAGCAAAACAAACTCTTCCCCTTCATAAAGCGCTAAACTGACTTCCTTTTTTCTAACTGAACAGGATAACTCATCAAAAAACCCCACCCCTAGCCTTCTTGACCATTTTGCTTAGAACGATTTGGCCCAAACAGACCGACTACCAATATTACACATGACTGCTACAAAGTAACAGAAGGGGCACCTTAATATATCATCTATTACTTCTAAGTGTCCCGTTAGTCCGGACGGGTGAGGAAACAAGACCTGAGGGCTGAGCATAATCGTAAGATCAAAGCCTCTTGCATGCCCTCAGGGACTCCAAAATCTGTGCAGCTACAGTATGTACCGACAGCCATCTCCTGTCATAGTCCCCGGTAGAGATCTCTCACTGGGTGGGCGCGTTCCTTTCGGTGCAGAGAGAGGAAGGCGTGGGGGACGCTACCTCGGACCCATGTGGTTACCCTTCTTCTTTCTACCTCCATGCGGTCTAGCATACTTTGGCGTCAGAGTCAACCTCGCGTTGGGGGGTAAAAAGGGGACTCATGTACGCCGGCGCCGTACACGTCTTTAGCAAGTATTGAAGGTACATTCTCCCTTCTGTGGGTCGAGGTGAAGTTCTAGGCGGATCTCCCATTTTGGAGCTGCTTCTGAACTTTAAGTATTGCCGGCGATTGAGTAGAATTTGGAAATGGACTTTTGCTCGGAATAACCTTGGTAACATAAGTTACTGAAGCTCCGCCGCCATCTGTGACACATCTCAAGGAAAAATCCTCTAAACAAAAGTACCTTCATGTTTCCCCTAGAAGCAATGGAGGACCCAATTCTGCGGTATCGACTCTTAGACTATACCCTTTATCATGAAATCCAGACAATTTCATGATGACAGTACGTGGCCTTTGTTAGCGTGCGAGAGTCCCATGCTGACGCACGACGTCATTCTGGGCCTATTCTGTGAGCCCGGTCAATGCGGCAAGGGTGGCGTAGACCTAGGGCCCTGGGTAGTTCTTCTTGGCAAAGGTTCTGGAGAACCATTTTGTTTCTAAAAGGGATTTCAGTAATCTCCCAACCATTTCTCAAGCGACTCTGCGTCTGGACGGTTCTCTAAATCTTCAATAGGGGACTTGTTTGGGTTAATTCGCACCTGGCGCACAGAGTTCTTCAGCCTCTTACAAGGGTAACCATTATCGGTTTCCAGCATCATGACTCTGGCCTCGAGAGCTCTCCAATCTATGAAAGAATGTGCTTGTACCTCTGCTGGAGTTGGATAGAGAAGATTGCACTGTGGCTTTCAGGGCCGCCGGAGAATCGGCGCAATTTGCCTGGCCACCTCCGTTTGCGCCAGTAGCTTATATCCAATGGTGGCAGAGGATGGGGGCCGGCTCTAAGGTGTAGGGTGAGCCCCGAGGGTGGGGGGGAGGGCGGATGGGCGGCGAGGGGCGGGGGGAGGGGGGGGGGGGGGGCGGGGGGGGGGGCAGAAACAAAGATGCAGAAGCCCCTGATGACCTGTCCTGTATGCACAATCCTTATTCCTGTCCTGCATGCAATGACCGTGGGGGCTTGTGAGCTTATGTGCTGGTTTACCCTGCTCGCGGATGTTGTAAAGCTGAGCACCCGAGGTAGGGTTCCCCGATAACAGCGCGAAGTTTACTGACGAAAAAATGACTCCAACACCAGTTCATAGCAACCATAGTTTAAAACTGAAACTTTTTCCGAACACCCGATACATCGTCCACTGTAGACATCCAAGCACCGACTCAAAGTTAAGATCCCCCAGACAGTGCCTCCATCAGCCTCTGAATGTCCACTGGTGTCATTAGACAGGCCAAATGGCACCGATTTACCACATAGAGGCCCCATATGTGAATAAATGGTCTGTCTTTGCCCTGCGCCTTCTTAGCCACTGGCGTACTGCAGTCAATCCCGCGCCAAGTCGAGAGTTTTGAGAAAAACTTTTGCATACCTAGAACGCGGACAGCGATTCTTCAATCCGTGGAGTGTAATAGGCATCACGAACATTCTGGGCATTCAGCTTTCGGTACTCTACACAGAACCTGAGACTTTCCCATCTTTTTTCGCACCAAGACAACCAGCGCAGCCCCATGGACTTTGACTCTCTTGGATCACCCTCTTTCTCCAGCATGCTGCCACCATATCTATTCACTTCTGGTACATCTTGGGTGGGAATTTTTGCCGTACTTTCTTCTCTGATTGGGCAATAGCATTCGCCCCGTAGGATTTTTGTGCTCAAAGGAAGAAGCTGCACCCGAAGGTCGCTTCCTCATGTTCTTGAGAACGCCTCCCTGAACATTCCCCAAAGGGTAGTCTTCCAGCAACTAGTATGCTTGCCCCGGATAAGAGCCCTGAGTGTCCCATCCCCCCATTTGAGCCATGATCAATCGGCGTACTCGCATTCCATTCCCTGCTGGAGGTTCACTCTGTCGGACCCCTACTGCATAGGTCCAGGCCCGACCGTCCCAATTGTCAGGCTATAGCGTAAAGTCCTCCCGCCGGAAGATATCTTCTCCAGCGAACGTAGACTTCAGCCTAACAGAAATATTTGTGGGAATGTTTATCTCGCTGTCTCATGACACATTAGAGGCTTCGTCACAGGTACAACATCCCATTTTCATGGATGGCCAAGGGCCCGCGCTACCCAGTGACACGGTTCTGTAGCCCTTCCTGAGAGACTGGTTTTCATATCTCAGCGACTCTCCTGCCCATTCAACTTCCGTCCGAGGCTCCCACCGGCAAATCAATACCACTGTTCGTGTCGTGGCGGGATCACTTGATCAGGGCTTTCACGGACCTTTCACCTGCCCAATGGCCGACCGATGTGGAGGGCTCTTTTGCAGACTGCACCACCTGCCTCAACTACCATCATCGTGGGCTTGCAACGACCTTCTGAGATCGGTCGGCCCGTATGCAGTGGTGGCGAACCGCTGCCATGAAATATCTTGGACCCTAATAGAAATCCCTTAAATTCTTACCTTCAATTAAGCTGGTACCTAGAATGTTTATATGCGAGTTGATTAATCCAAATGTCTCTGAGCACATCTTTCCTAACATCTATAAAATACCCATTGTTTACCTTCCATCCTCCCGGCGAGATGGTGATCCACTGCACCCACTCCCTTCTTGCCGATTCTTGCCCAACATCGGACTTGCAATCCTCAACTTATCCCTTGCAAGTCCATTTCACCATTATTGTCTGCTGTCGCCTAATGAAAACGCCCTGCAATCTTCCGGCTCCATCATGTGCCCTAAAGTGTCGCTCAGGAGAACTCCATGGGCATCAGCGAGCACTCTGGACCCTGTATCACTAGGCAACGTACTTTTCTGGCATTCTAACTCGCTTCCATAACGGACTGCTGGCATAAGGTCATGCCTCCTCACGTATGGGCTTTATCTTCTGTTCGCACCGCCACAGGGCAGCCCGGCTTACTCGGGGGGGGGGGAGGCGGTCATTGACGGGGTTGGGGGTTGGGAGGTGGGGGGGGGGGGGGGGGACGGGGGGGGGGGGGGGGGGTTGGGGGGGGGGGGGGGGGGGGGTGGTGGGGGGGGGGGGGGGGGGGGGGGGGGGGGTCGGTAGTTTAACCCTGGCTCGGCCCTACATGTTCAAGACACTCACTGGCGATGTGCCATCTAACGCGTTGGCACTATCCCAGCAGAGAGGCCCCCTAGATCTCCGTGCGCCGTGATGGATGCCCTTGCATGGGACCCCCGCTGTGGAGTTTGTCCTGAAAATGTGCTAGTGGGAAGCTGAGGTCCACTTCTGGGTTTTGTAGCCTGTTCTGCTTCATCGGGGAATACTTCCGACCGACAGTTCTCTCAACTCTGTCCGCAAAGCCTCCTGGACCCAAATCTCTGTCTAAAGACCCTGACGATCCCTCCCACTCCTCTGCTTGCTTGGGCACTACCTGACGGCCTTTAACCATTATAGTATGGGTTCTTCTTCCTCTCCACAGGCGGCTAAAGTAAAGCTCTAAAAACAGTCAGGTCAGCCTCATTCGGCTCATCTCTTGCAATTATGTCCCGTAAGGATTTTATTGTACAGTCCCACATTGAACTGATCCTCTTAGTAACTTATCCACTTCCTGAAAAGCCTCCCATGGCCACTGGTCTCGGCGGCCGCCTTATTTCATTCAACATTTCCTGTAGGGCATTAGAGTACTGCATGAGGGATCTCAACCCTCTCTTTGGCGGCCGGTTAAAGAAGTGGCTTCGCGAGGATGCAACCACCCTTGGCACTCCCCCCTTGGGCTCCATTCATCAGGGAGAAATATTTTTTTGTCCATTGTGTCTCTCCTATGGACTCACCGGCGCCCCGTACCCATCAATGTCCTGTCTAACGAGGTCCCCAACTCTAAATGCCCCCAAGGCTATCTCCGCCCCTAGTTTTCTGGACTAGCGTATCATATTTTAACTACTGCACTACGCAACCCCTTACTGTCCAGCTCCAGAGCAGTGTCATGTATTTTCCATCCAAAATTGGGGAGGGATTTAAAAGTCTGACCCTACAGGAACATAACTCACATTGGGCTGCGCATTATGGGGGACACCCTGAACGAGCGGCCTGGTCCCGGCGCCAGTGAACGCCAGGGAAGACCTCCCGTCACAGTCTCCACATTCCCCGTCCATAACGCTGGTCGCTGTATCCTGCCTGCTAAACGTCAAGTTTTGAAGCTGAGCACCGAGGTAGGTCCCTGGAATCAATGCAAGTACTACGGACGAAGAAAATGACCTCCAACACCGTTCCAACAACCCATATTTTACTGCAACTATCTCAGCACAAAGCAATGGAACAAATCCCCAACACACATGTACCAAAGTTGTAACCAGGCCCCTGCCCACACAGCGCATCGCCGAGAGTGTGTCCTCGGATGCACGAGTCAGTTTACCTACTCCATTAGGGTCAGAAAGGCCGAACACCCCCGCTACCCATGTTTCAATACCATACAAGGACAGGGAACAATCGTGTGTGTGCAGGTTTTCAACAAGCGTGCGGCGTGGGGCACAGCGACGCTTACAAATTTTTAACCAGCTCTCTACACCTGCTATCCCCAAACATATACACATAAAACAGATCCTCTCACATGCGAACCGGTATGGCATAAATAACAGTGTCTATAATAACAACCCCAGCCCTATGTCCCGAATCAGGAGGGCGTAGTTTTGATAAACACCTATGCCTGAAACCAACATCTGTCCTAACTAGACAAACAGAGCCGGCACACAGTCCTAGTCTTTGTTGGCGTGCACGCTTTCTTCTGATCCCGTATACCTTTTCGATGGCCGGCAGTTGCTGCTCTGGGGTGATGAATCCCAGCTGTTGAAGTCGGCATTCAAGATATAGTTTATGTCGCTTCTTCTCTCGAGTCCTGCAGAGATACTTTCACCTTCACGTCGGGCTTTTCTTTGACAACACTTCAGTGCGCACAGAGTTACACTTCTCTCTCATTGGGTGTTCTCACCACTTTTTGAGTCCCAAACGGAGCAGGAAAGCTCAGTCAATCTTCATCCAGCAATCTGTTACCCTCCTGCCTTCTCTTTGTCTTTCTTCGTTCTTCCTCAAAATGGCCGCTCCCTCAAGCATCCAGTCACCATGTCTCTAGTCACAATGTCTATCATTTGCATGCAACCAGTTTCCAGACACAGTGGCATCTTGTGGCCAAACCCAGGATGACAACAGAAAAATAAGTCACACATATGATTTTTTTTTTTTTTTACTGATAAAATACAATGCTGGCACTGTCCACTACCCCAACAGATTGCCTGCTGCTCTCCCTCCCAGATAACGTCCCTGAGTCGAGAAAAAGCATCCACCACCCAGCAATCCCAGTCATTCCCCATATTCGGATCTAGCCTCTCCTCTTCTCCGTTTGTCTTGGTAGTGCCGGCACCCTGGGACGGTGGTCGACTGATCGTAGACTCGGCTGCCCAGCGCGCATACGTCCCGGCGCCATCTTAGATTCTGCGTCGCGGGGATCTTTATGGCGCGGGGTGCTGTGCAGGATGTACCTTTCCATATGGAAAACCGACGTACGTGGAGGGCTCCCGTGGTGTCTCCGCGGGATTCCTGAGGGCTGGTCAGCGCCTGCTATCGTTCAGCTGACATATCAGTGGCTGTTGAAAGGGCGCGAGGAGCTCCAGCCTCAGTACTGCCCAACTCATCTAGGCAGTCGCCGGAAAAACCCGGAAGTCCGGTTGTCCCTAATATCTGATAGCCATAACTTTTTCAGTTTTCTGTATACGGAGCCGATTATGGAGCTGTTTTTTTGTGGGATGATTGACGTTTTATTGGTACCATTATGGGAGTGGCATAAGATGTTTTTGCGATCACTTTTTATTAAGGTTTCTCTGAGGCATTCTTGAACAAAAATACACGGATTCCTGTTATGTTTTTATTTTTAACAGCTGTCACCACCGTGCGGTTATAAATTACATAGATAGTTATTTACTCACGCAGGTGTCAATATGATTACACGCATACCAAATTTGTATACTTTTGTTCATGTTTTACTCTTTTACACAGAATACAAAACACTTTTAATTCATAAACGGAAAACATGTGGGGGGCCGTGGCAAGGCTATTGGCAGATGTGAGTACGCACAGTTGCCTGAGCTCCCTCGTTCCCTCCCATCATTATCCCGGGCCGGCCCAACTACGTTCAAAAATGGGAAAGGTTCTGGCAAGAGGCAGAACCACAGACGTCGCCCTCCCGCCCCGGATCCACGCATGCGAATACGGGAAGCCTCTTCACGCCCCCGCCCGAACGTGACCTGCAAATGCGCGCCTCGTCTGAAGCCGGGCCTGAAGCACCACAAGATGGCTGCCACCTCGTGCTGCACCCGCCACACGCTCCGGACGGAACTCCCGACCCCGGGGACTCTCGGCGTGCAGCCCCATCATCACAGCTGCAGGAGAGCGTTCAGCACAGCGCCCTGACCCTCCTCCACTTCCGACTCTTGCGGAGGATCACTAGCTCCTGGCACGCGCACCGCGCCCTGCAGACCATCGGAGGTCCGGCGCAGCGGTCCCGTCCAGCTGAAATCCCAGTCGGCACAAAGCCTCCATCTTCTGCCGGAACGCTGACCTCACCTGCAGGGAGACCGATGGAGGACCGCCCAAGGAAGCGGCCCAACGGACTCAGATAAGTGCCTGCGGCCCCAGTTTTTGCCCAACC
Organism: Phyllomedusa bahiana; assembly: GCA_025379985.1. Classification (NCBI taxonomy): domain Eukaryota; kingdom Metazoa; phylum Chordata; class Amphibia; order Anura; family Hylidae; genus Phyllomedusa; species Phyllomedusa bahiana. The sequence continues at coordinate 27,401 of JAODAL010027410.1, forward strand.
TACTGATGCCCCCTAATGAATTCAGGAGACACTCTGAGCGGGACACCTGCGAGCCTCTACAACAGCTCACCCCCCGTACTAACGATACCGCAGTGGTACCCCAGCTCCTAAGCCGCAGAGGGAGCACCGCACCCCAGGGCCTCCCCATGCCGCAGACGCAGGCTCATTTTCTCCCCTGTTAGAGGGACCCTCTCCTATTGGAAAAAAAAAAAGGCAAACAAACAAAGGTGCACATGTGAAACAAACAGGTATCAGTGAAACATAGTAATCAATGACAATTTAAATAGAAAAAACATACGAGACAGAAGAAAATACTAGGATAAATATCTGAACATATAACAATGGAAATCTAGACATCTGTATAATAAATAGATTAAATAAAATAGAAAGATAAAATAATAGCTGCCAAAGTGATGTATAAAATATATGTGCATAAAAAATAATGCCATTATATAAAAAAATTTAAAATTGAATCAAACGAACCAAAACAGGGAGGCGATGTAGATAATATATATGTGCATGATGTGAAAATATATATATGTTTGAAAAAATAATTAAAATGTGTATTACGAACAGTTATAGAATTAAAACCATTTCTGTAATACATATAGTATTAATATACCATCAGTACGGGCAACTGCGTGCTAACAGAAGCCGTTAAACAGCCTTAAAAAAATCTTATTAAACATGTATATAGATGTATACATCATGTACACTACTGAAAAAAAAAGAAGACGAGAAAAAAAGTCTACACGCATAGCAGAATATTCAATGTATGTACATGAAAGACATTTATATATATATATACAATATATATTATATTATATTTTATGAAATAGAATATATATATATATATATATATATATATATATAATATATAGGTGCGAGTGCAGAAGACACTATTAATTGCTTATATGGGGGAACTTTCTTTTACAATTTATTTGATGATAGACTAATGTAATTTCGTTTTAGACCAAAGGTCTAAGGTGTCATCAATTTTACATCCAGTATGCTTCCCATTGTTTCCCAAGGTCAGGTGTAGGTCTGCGAATATTGTTCGATGGGGTTGTATGACTGAATTTTGGTTCCTTTCATCACCATGAAATACCAGCTATAGTGGCGCGGGATGTGTAAACCATAACGTTTATGTTTGACTATCATGCGGTTGAGTGACAGTCCTGCGGGACAATTTTGAGTGGTTTTACACACTTACGTAACTGCTGCACAGGTAGGGTTCATCTTTTATTTGTTAAATTTTTCTCATCCGTGGAGTTCTGGGAGAAATTGAGAACACTCATTAATATACATAGTCAAACAGTAATTTACGCAACCATGGTGAGTATGCATGCTGAAATCCTCGATGCATCCAGGATGTGGGTGTTTTCTTGCGAATACAGCGAACCTCTTTATTTGTGCTTGTCTTTAGACGGGAGAGGAATGCTAAATATTATTTCAAAGTTTTGTCTTTCTAAACTCACACGTAACGTGGTTCTTTTCTGTGATACGTTCCTCTTTCATCACAGGGTCTCTAATAGCAAGTCCAGATGTTTTTGATTATATCCTTGTATTTCCTCTAATACGATATTGTGTGTAAGTTGTGAAACAGAGGTAAAAATCAGCTTTTCGCGCTTTTCCTTCTTTTTAGGTTCTAGATGTTGTTCTTGGTAAGTGTATGCAGCTTTTCTATTGCATCTTTATTAGATTAGCAGGTCTATCCTTCTGTTAAAAAATTTGTCAGTAAGTGTCTCGCCGTGTAGTGAATACTTTGGCATCTCTGCAATTTTTTCTGATGCGGCGAAATTGTTCCATAAGGAATATTTCTTAATCCATTTGCGTTGAGATTTTGCGATTTAAATGCCAAATAGCTGTTTTGAATCTGGTGGCTTTGAAGAAGGTTTGGGACATTATATGGGTTGTTGTTTCTACAAATGTAGAATTTAGCCTTTTTTGTGTAAAATCCAAAAAAGTTAATTCACTGCTACTGGAAGTGCTGTGAACTGGGATACCCCAGTTAATTGCTATGTGAGGAAATGTACAAAATATGTTTGAGAAGAATCTCTGGGATCCTTCCCACAATGAACAATAATATCATCAAAATATCTCTTGTATATTTATATGTTTAGATATATGGGCTATTATTGTGATGATCTTGGATTCAAAAGGACCCCCCTAAAGAGTTAAGACAAAAGAGGTGCGCGACCCTGGGTCCCCATCGCCGTTCCCAGTTGCTGATGGTAAGTATTATATTTCATATGTGAAGAAACATTTTTTTTTAAAACCAATTCCCGGCCTTAATTAAAAAACCTCCTAAACGCAGAATATCTCTGCATATCCTAAAAATTATATTGATGAATTTTTAGACCCATGAATGAGGTCGGATATTTGGAATAAAAGCCGCACACATCTAGACTGGCTAAAATGAGCTGTTTCGTTCCATTGTGTGCCAACTAGATCATCCAGTCACCATATTCTGAGTCTTTGAGAAAGCTGGGTAATTTTTCAACAAGCGGCTGTAGTTGAGTATCTAAGAAATGCATGAAAGGTGGACAATGTAGAACTGATACCAGAAAATTATAGTCTAACCAGGTGGTTTTTGTAGATCTTTGTGCACTCTGTCGTTAGATTGCGTAGAAAAAAGGGTGCAATTATATTTCTCTAGTGTCAGAAAAATGGTATCTCTCTTTTGAAATAATCCCCGAATCATTAATTATATTTTTACAAAAGTGTGTATCTGTGTTCTTTAAATCCTCATAAACTGTAGTACTTAAACTTACATTTCTTCAAGATCTTTCAACGGCTTGACACTCATACACAAGCAACCTCTAACTCAATCCCTTGCTGGAGACGACCCGCTAGCTAATAACAGTCCCCTTCCACAGGGGGTACTCCCCCCCCTTTTGCCCTGCACATCCGTCTGAACAAACAAACCCTGACAATCCGCTCCCCCGTGAAGGACATCATTTCTGTTCTGAAAGCCCTTCCGTAATCACCGAACTGATCGTTTCCGGATTGGGCCACACTTCGACTTCCTTTGTCCTTCAAGAAACCCTTGCACCGGAAAAAAGTCTTCCTGAAGCGGTCACTCACACAACTACACCCTCCAATTAGGGGCAAACAACAGCCCAAGCCCCAAGGGGCGCAACCCCGGGGCGCTCCCCCCTGGTTGGGGCCCTCCCGGATATGGCGGGTCCCATGACTATGCTGAGATCCAGCCTTTGTTGGTAACAGGCCCAGTCGGACATACCCATGCTATGCAGTCTGATTATCTTATTTGGCTCGTGTTGTCCTCAAATGTGTGTTTATTCGGTGTTTCCATCCGAGAAGTGATGAGAGACTGTGTTTCTTCCCTCTTTTGGCTGAATGCACACGGCTCCGTGTGCCTCGTCCTCTCCACCTTTTTTTCCCTTTCATTTAGTACCTGATGGCCGGTTAATAACACCTTAGTACAAGTTTTCTTGCATATAACGAAGGTGCTCTTCTCTTATCCCTGAGCACTACACTTACCCCCCAGTAGGTGGAATCCCTGCACTGAGTTCGACAACTCTAGCAGGAATTCTTGTTTTTGGATTGTTGTGTATTTAGATAAGCGCAGGACCCCAATACCTGCTTTTTGGTTAATATTGTTTGAGTTGCTTTTTGCATTTCCTCCCTCCCTTACGTGTCTGTTTGTGTGTGTGTGTTTTTTTTTTTTTTTGTCTTTCTCTCCTCTCTCTCTTCCCTTTCTCTCCTCCTCTCCCTCCCCCCTCCTATTCCTCCCCATAGGTCGCGGCTTGGCAGGCGCACTGTTTTGCATCATTAGGGCCCCTTGGTTTGCTTTCTGGTGATGGACCTCCGCATTTGCCTTCGTTCAATCGCCCAAGGCCTGATACCCCGGAGAAGAGGGCGCAAGATTCTACACCACTTCCACGCGTAGCAAACCCAGATAGTATGCCTTGTCAAGAGACGCACCTTCAAGGTAGGACCGCACCATACCATCAGCTACAAACACTATACCTCCATGGCATTTTGCGGATTATCCATGGGTCCAGATCCAGGGGGGTTGCCATACAGCCATTCACCGATCATTACCCCATCAGTTTTTTTACTGATCTGAGCGCGGTACCTTGATCTTGATTCATCTCCATTGGCGGTCAGGTCTATACTATTTTTGTATGCTATGCTCCCTAATGTGGACCAGGCGGGGAATTTTTCAGGTCATTGATCAGATAGCTCATCTCACATTGTATCACAAGGGAACGTGATACTATGCGGGGACTTTAATGTCACTTAGGATTCCAACCTAGATAATTCTCCGGCGAAATCAACCCTAGCGTACTCCTCTATTAAGAGGGTACAGGCGAAAGCCTTCCGTCCAGCTCCAAGCATCTGTGATCCCAGGAGGATCCAACATCCATCCGTTAAGAGAGACCTACTCCCTTTTACTCCACTCCCCAGGGCTCACATATAGCCGATTGACTACATCATGGTCCAACACTCAGCCCTCCTTGGGTAACCTCTACCCCTCCACGGTATATTCTGTGCGTCGGACTATGCCCCGGTGTTCTGTTCCTTCACTTCTCTCGGCTTCCAGAGTAAAAGAACAAGGAAACTGGAAGCTGACACGATTCCCATCCTCATGGATCACCGTGTGTGGCGCAGACATTAAGGGCCACATGAATGAACTCGCTTTTCGCCTGTTTTTTCTTGGGAGTAGAAGCTGCACCTCCCGGCCCGAATCCCCCTGATCGGAGCAGGATTCAGTGTTAGGAGCAGATTTGCCACATTCAGCTGCGCCCCGCATGAAGGGGCGGGCAAATGGGGCGCGGCGTAGGCATCCGGGTCGGGACGCGGCGCTCTCGAAAACTCCGAAGGCATAGTACCATCGCGGCTCCGCCAAAGGCGCGGCGAATGCACGCGCTCTGCAGCTCCGACAGTCAGACCTAGTTTTATTTTGGTCTAAATGCTCCGGCTGCTAGCGACAGTGAAGGCAAGAACTTAACAGTGGTGAGGAACATAGAAGAATGAACAGAAATCTCGGCGCTCCAGCTCACCGTGCAGCAGGAGTAGATTCCAAAAAAAATCACCTTATAAAGGCGGAAAACATTCTCAGAAAAGAGCTCAAACCTCATAAAACTAAAAAATAATTAAACGGACAAACAACACTTTTTCCAACAATCTAGACCCCGCGCAATATCAAGAATTAGGATATTGGTAAATTGCCGGAAATACAGTAATTCCAAATTCTGAAAGCTAATCTCAATGGTCGGGACAGAACCGCCAATCAGAATAGGAGCGACAGTGAACCTATTAAAAACCTACAGCGATAACACATGACCCAATACAGAAATAAAGGCGTACAGTTCAAAAAATACAGTAAAAATGCAGCGAAAAGAGCTATTGCTGAGCTAGCGGGAGCTTGGCTACTCTCGTCCAATCCGAAATGGACAGCGACATTGACCCATAATCAGCCTATGAGAATTTCGAACCAATCAACAATCAAAAGGCTGAAAACAGTTCAACACTACAGTAAAAAATGCTGAAAAGAGCTATTGGTTTGAGACTAAGCGGTGGCTGAGGCTAATCGCAGCCCATCACGAGCGCGAGCTCACTCTCCCATTGTAAGACTCATGGAGAGATGGGCACAATGCAATCTCGTGCACCTCATCGCCGTGCGGCATGGAGAGATAAAAAAAAATTTTTTATTAAGTGAAACATATTCTCTGAAACAGAGCTCTAAACCTTCTCCTAGTAAATATCAATCAATTCAATCCCGAACACCAGCGTTTGTCGCCAGTACCGCGCTAAACATCAGGTAATTGGGGATATAGCGAGTAAAATTACCGGGAAATACAGTAATTCAAATTCTGTAAGCTATTCTCCATGGTCGGCATAACAAGCCAGCCAATCAGAATAGGAGCGACAAAGACCCATTATAGCTAGGGAGGAAAATTGACCATTCATAAATACGGAGCGACAAAGACCCATATAAGCTATGGAGGAGAATTACCAATCAGAATAAGGAGCAAAACAAGAACCATTATATCCTATGGAAAAGTTTTTGAACCAATCAAAATCAAGCGGACATTCAAAAGACAGTAAAAATACAGAAACAGAGCTAAGGCTGAGCTAGACGGCTGGCTTTGGCTATAACCCAGCCAATCAGAGCTCGAGCTACCTTCTCCCATTGTACAGTCTATGGAGAGATCGGTGCAATGCAATCTCGGCCGCGCTCAGCGCCGGTAGTCGGCACTGGAGTATAATTAAACAAAAAAAATCTCAATTTTTTATAAGTCGGTAAATCATGTCTATCAATAAACGCGCTAAAACCTTCTGTAAGAAATAAATCAGTTAAATCCCTAACAACGCGTTTGTCGCCGATACCCTAGTCACCTAACATAGAATAGCAATAAGACTTGCCGGACACTACAGTAATTCAAGATTTCGTTTCAAGCTCTTCTGATTGGTCGGCATAAACCACCAGCATCAGACATAAGGAGCGACAATGGCCCATTCTAACCTATGGGGAGAATTCTGACAAATCAGAATAGGAAGCAACAGGGACGACATTCTAGAACCTATGAGAAATATTGACCAAACTCATATTCTCAAATAGGTGGGACAGTTCAATATACAGTAAAAAGAGACAGAAAAGAGCGATTGGTTGAAGCGGCGGGGGCTCGTCAGCTTAAGCCAATCAAAGCGCGAGCTACTTTCTGCATCAGAGTTCTATGGGAAAAGAAATGATAATGATATTACACTTAATAAAAATGATTTTTTATTCATACTCCATGCCGGCACATGGCGCTGAGCGCCAGATTGCATGCCCGATCTCTCCATAAACTGACAAAGGAAAAGTAGCTCGCGCCCTGATGCTGGGAAAGACAATCCATACCGCTAGCTCAGCCAAACAGCTCATTTCTGTATATTTACTGTCTATGAACTGTCCAGCCTTGATTTTGATTGGTCAAAACCTTCTCATAGGATATAAAGGTCTTTGTTGCTCCTAATTCTGGATTGACTCTAGGTTTTATGTCGACCAATCTGAGAATAGCTACAGAAATTAGAATAGTACTATTTCCGTCAATCTCTCTACTATTCAATTCCCGATGTAGCGCCGGTCACGGCGCCAACACGCGTTGTTCGGGATTGAATCTGATTTATGTTATAGAAATGTTTGAGCGCTCTTTTTCAAGGAATTTTTACACTTAATAAAAATGTTTTGTTTATCATACTCCATGCCGCACTGTGCTGAGAGCCGAGATTGCATTTGCGCCGATCTCTCAATAGACTACAATGGGCGAAGTAGCTCGCTGCTCATGATTGCTGGGATAGCCATAGCCCCCGCAACTCAACCAATCAGCTCTCTTTTTCTGCATTTTTACTAGTATTTTGCGAACATTGCCCGCGCCTTTGATTCTGTCTGGTCAATATTCTCCATAGGTTTTAATGTTCATCTGTCTCGCTCCTATTCTGATTCCGGCCTGGTTTCTGAGCCGACCAATGAGAATAGCTTTCAGAATTGTGAATTATCTGTATTTCCCGACAATATTCCAATATACCTAATTCTTTGATATATCGCCGATTCTAGTATTTTTGGAAAGCGATTTTCATTTTATGTATGTTTTTATGTTTTTGAAGTTATTAGTCGCTCTTTTTCTGAGGAATGTACTTATCCGCCTTTATAAAGGCGATTTTTTTATTCATACTCCGCACAGACATCTTTAAATGATTTTCTCGCTGTTCTCTACAGCCCTACTCTTCTCGCATCGAATACATGTGACAGCGCACGTCCCAGCCCAAGCCGCTTCATAGCCCCGCAACTGCGCCACCATGTCCCCCCAACTGAGCCTCCCACCACTGCGAGGCGTCAAGGAACTTTTTCCCCGCATGTATGAGCGCACCTCCTCGTATGGCTAATCTTAAGGCGCACGCCGCACTTGCGACTAAGTCCCGCACTGAGCTGCCTCAAACACTGGCGAGGCGCGGCGGACTATACATAGAGAATATGTATGAGCGCAGCCCCGGCGTCACGGCAGAATCAGGCGCAGATTTCGCTGGAAAAACCGTCGGAAGACGGTGCGCCCCGACTCTAGCGAATTCATACATGTCGCCCACTAAGAGTTTCTCGTCTCACCAATTCATAGGTCAACGTTAACGACCCCACTCCTCCACCGGTTCAATGGGAGGCCCTTAAATGCATGCTCAGCAGGGGGGTTCCTGAATTTAGGACCATGTATTCCCAGACTTAAAAAAAGACAGAGCTGCCACCCCACTCAAAAGGCGCTTCGCGCAAAACATGTCCTCTCCTTAGGAAACCGCGCATAAAATCCCTTTCACCTCCCACCTTAAGAAATCCCTTAGGAGTTACAGGAATGCCCGTTGGAGGTCAGCGTCTTATTCTGGAGGCTTCGTGGGGCCGCTTCATTCAGATTTGACGTATAAGTTCAACGAATATGGCAACAAGAGCGGTCCGGAATGGTGGCCAGGGCGGTATCGCTCACCAGATGGCGCATTCCCCACATCCCCTCCATTAAATCTGCTCCAAATAATGTGCTAGCAACTTGTACCCGAAAAACAGCTAAACCTACCATTACTATTATTCTAAAAATTGTATAACCTCCGCCGCCCCCCCCTCTCACAGTCTACTCGCACTCAGAGCTTTTCCCATCACTCCTTACTGTCCAAAATCCCAGCTTCAGTTTTCCCAAGTCCTAGAGAGCCCTTTTTCCCGCAGTGAACTCTGGAGGCTGTCAATAAAGACTTCCGGGAGGGAAAAGCCCAGGCCGGCGATTGGCTTTCACAGTACAACGTCTTCAAAAGCTTCTCTGACCAGCTATCTCCCTTGCTTCTGGCGGCCTTCAATTCCACTTCGCAGGACACCCCTTTTCCCCCCCCAGGCATTGGTGGCGCATGTGGCACTTATTCCCAAACCTGGGAAAGAGATCACCCCAAGTGGTGGTGCAGCTACCGCCCTATATCATTATTGAACGTGACTGAAGATCTACGGCCGAATTGGGCGAGAGCGCAACAAATACGGCTCAACCCGCTGCTTTCGCACCTTATTTCACCCAGATCAGGTGCTTGTCCCAAGGGCGGGAAGCACGTGATAACCACGCTCAAGACCAGAGACATCATCCACATCGCCCGCCCTCCCGGGGGATCCCTCTATGGTACTTCGTTGGATGCAGAGAAGGCCTTTGAATCGTATATCATTGGCCCTCCTCTCCATCAGACTATCTCCCATATAGGTCTGGGCCCCACCTTCCGCGGTCCAAAAATTTTCAGCACTTTACTCTCTTCCATTGGCGCGAAGTCAAGGTTTACATGTCTCTTTCGTCCACCCCCTTCAAAATTTCGAATGGGACTAGGCAGGGTGCCATCTAATCCCCACTACTCTGTGTTTCTGTGTTGGAGAGACCTCATGGCGTCCCATTAGATCTAACCCCCCGACATCAAGGGGGTCTGTATTGGGGCTAGGGAATACAAATGTTCGGCCTTCGCAGACGATTTGTTGATTTACATCACAAATCCCCATATATCCCTTCCAGTCTTGATGGCGGAAATCAAGGACTTCGGCACCTGGTCAAACTTTAAGTTCAATCTTTCTAAGTCCGAGGCCCTTGGTGTCGGCATTTCAACGCAAGAACGGGAGCTCTTCTGCAGTCTACATCCCATTTGACTGCCCAGGGCATGCAATTCTTATCTACGAATCCGGATCCCTGAGGATCTTGTCTAATCTAGCTTTTTTATATACCATTACATCTCGCTGCTGAGCAAACACGAGAAAGATCTGGATCTTCCTGTCACTGGGAAGGAGCTGTCCTGTTTTGGGCAGAATAAATCTGCTCAAAGATGACCGTGCTTTTCCGAGGTTCTTGTACCTCTTCCAAACTATCCCCATTTCACGTCCCCCTTATTATTCTGGACGAGAGTTAGACCAAGCTTTCCGCTCCTTCGTCCTGGTCCACGCGGAAGCCAAGGATAGCTAATGATACGCTTTACCAGAAGCAAAGGATGTACAGGAGCACGGGCTTACCCGACTGTAAATGTATTACCATAGCCTCGGCTCTGCTTCGTTACCCTGGCCCTCAAACTCGAATCTGAGGGGACAAGCTTTGTTTGCCTGGCGGAGTGTATCTGAGCTCATCTCCCTTGCTCGGTGCGCTCCCTGGGTCTGGACCCCCTGTCCTTACGCAGTAGTGTCTCTTCCTCTATTCTGCGTGGAAACCAAACACTGTCCACTCTCTACTCATATAAGGGACTCCCATAGCCCATTGACTGTAAGGCCCATTGTCCGATCAGGACAACCCCTGTTTTCCCCCCCAGGCCTTTTCCCCCCCCAAAGTTTTTTGGGTCACAAGAAGACCCATTAGCTTTTCCATGTAGTGACGAGGAGAAAAAAACCCCACTTAAAAATTCTAAAAGGAAGGTAGTCTCTGGAGCCCCCCTCCAGATTCCTTTAATCCCCTTCTTTAACCGAAAAAGGGCCCAGAAGTAATTTTTTCCGGGCCCTCTTACAGCCTTGAGAAATTGATGCTGTTTCCTCTGGACGAGACTTTGTATAGGGATTCAAAGATGTCCTCTTGCCCATTCGCTTTACCCCCCCCACTCCCAAAAAGGGGAGACGGGTGGGACCCCCTTCCCACTCCCCGCAAGGCGCGGTGCTTTCAGCTCCTATAAAGGGGCTTTCCCATCTGGGACCGGGGAAATTGCATAAACTTCTGCCCCGGTGGTAAGAGCCCTCATTTTACCGCTGGTTATCGTTTACCAGACACCTCTGGAGATGTGGAGGAGGGGGGGCCTTGCCCACGTTGGTGGGGATGTTTCTAATCAGGGCTTTTTGGATTTAGTCCTTGAGGTATTGAGGAAAAAACGGAGCTTTTATACCCAATTCCCGGGGTTTGCTCCTTCATTTTCCCCATGCCGGCACCCAAGTTCAAGAATTTCCCCCTTAGACATTTGCTACAGCAGCAAAAAACCGGGTAAAAAGAGGTGGAAATCATCCTTTCCCCCCCACCCCTTTTGAGACGGGTTGCGGAGATCAGTTTTATACAAGGGATGGGGGAACTTTTGCTCAATCCAGCAAGCACATAAATTTAAAAACTTGGGCCCAAATAGCTTCTCTCAAAAATTTCCCCTTTACCCTTTTCCCTTGCTGTTTGCGGTGTCCCGCCCTGGGCCGGGGTGCTTTCGGCCCGCGGGTGGGGAATAGGACCCCCTTTCCCTTTTTTTTTTTTCTTTTTTTCCCGTCTGGTGACCCCTTTTATTAAACCCTGTTGTTTTTCCCTCGTAATGTTTACCACCGGGTAATAAACTGGCTCCCATCCCATATCAATAGACCCATTTTATTTTTCATTTTTCCAAGGGGAGCCTTTGGGTTTTCTTTTCTAGAATATGTTGCCAGCGGGGTTATTTGCTTTTTTTTTATTTTTTTTTAAAATCTAATGGGAAGATGGGCGCATTTTATTTTTTTTTTCAAATTAACAAACTTTTATTGAAAAAAAAGTAAACAAGCATATAAATAAATGACGTTTCATAGTAAAGAAAGATATGCAATAGTATCAGAAAAATTAAAACCCCCAAAAAAAGAAAGCTCATTGGGGCATAGGCGAGGTTGACCAGTTGCAAGGGAAGAAAAAACAGGGAAACTAACTTTTTAGCAATAGTCCAAAAGCAAAAAAACAGTATGAGAAAAACTGAAATTTAAAAATTGCATTAAAGGGGGTCAAAGGAAATATTTAAGCTGTCTCCACCAGTAAAAGTAAACAGTCTGTCATAACAAAGGGAACAGAAAAAGAAACAAAGGGGATCGGTCACCCAAGTTGCGAAAAAGGGAAACGGGGGCACCCCCCACCAGTGCCCCAAATGAGGGGGAAAATGAAAAACCGGGAGGACCCCGAGTAAAACCCCCCTTCCCCAAGACAATCAAAGCTTTTATGAAGCCCGCATACTCCGATAAAGCGCAGAATTGAAAAACCACTCTGACCTTGTGGTAATATTTATCCATTGCCAGCCCCCCTGTCGCCCTGATTTTCCTCCTACGTTTAAGGGAAAAAAAATTTCCCTTAAACCCAAATTCCCATGACAAAGGATTTCCCCAGTAGATCTCACCAGCAAAGGTTAATAAAGCCTTGGGGCAGCGGGTTAACAAAAACGTTAGGTGCCTTTTAAGAACCGACATAAAAAGGGGGAATAATAAACAAAGCAGAACTCAGGGTCTTTTTTGCAGCCGAAAGGGCCCATTTACCCTCTAAATTTAAACCCTATCCCCCTTTTAAATTCCAAAAAGGGCCCTGGAATCTCGGGGCAGCCCCAAACCATATATGTGAAAAAATTGGTGCCTACGGCCTTTTTCCCGCTTTTCCCGAAACACTGGGGGCCCGGGGGGAAGGCAGCAGGAGCAGGGGGGGTACACATACCAGCGCGCCTTTCCCCTTTAAAATTTTGAGCTCTTGAAAACCCGGGGGCGGGGAGAAAGCGCTTGATGTTTAGGACCTAGCCTTTTCCCAGTCCTCCCCCCCAAAGGGGGAACCCTCCCAATTTTCCCTACCCCCAAAAAAAAAACCTTCCCCCGATATGTCAGCCCTCGTGTGGTAAGGGAAACGGTTGAGGGGCTCATAAAAACTTTTATCGTGAGATAAGAATGAATGATAACTGGGGCCCCCAACACAAAATCGGGTTTAAAAGGGGGCCCGCAAATCCCTTTTCAGTTAAGCTTCTTTTTAAAATTTCTGGCAAAAAAGTGGGTATCTGCATAAAGGGTGACCCAAAATTTAAGTGGAAAAGGGGCACGGTGAGAGGACACTTCCTCCACCGGAAGGGGGGATGAAGAAAAAGTAAAGCCCCGGGAACACTAAGTTTTTTTTTGACCCAGAGTCAAGCTGCATTTTTAAAAAAGGTTTCCCCCAAAATCCAGTGCGGGGTTTTAAGCCCCGGAGTCAGAGGGCCGTCAGGGGAAAATTTGGGGCCCCATACCACCCCCCGGGGCAAGCGGGGAAAAGCCCCACTACCCATGGAAGGGAAAGAAAAACCTTTTTTTACGTAAACAAAACATGAAACCCCAAGGGGGGTTTAAGAAAAAGGGGTGCACCAAAAAACGGGTTCCCCCCCCCACCCAAACCCAAAGTTTAAACCCCTACAACGGTCCCAATTAAATCCACTGCCACTGAGGCAATAATACCCTTTAAAGGGGTCCGGGGGGGCAAGACCCCCCCTTTTTTTGGGCCAAATTTAGTGTCGATCTCCCCCAATCCTGGGCTTCTTACCCGCCCAAAATAAAACCCCCGGGAATGTGCTTGTCTAAGGAAAAATTTAAAAAGGACTTAGGCAACAAGAAAGGTACCCCTGGAAAAAGGGCACCCGTCTGGGCCCAACACTTAAACTTAAGGGAGGGCTAACCCGCCCAGCCAGGAAAAGGCCCTTTTTTATGCCCCCGAGCGAGTGGGGCCACAAAAACTCGACAGAAGGTATAGTTAAGATCTACATTTTAGCTGGAGGTCAGGGGAAAAATTAACTCCTAGGTTTTTAAAAAGACGTGGTCGCCCAAAAAAAAGGAAAAATTTAAACCCCTCAAGAGGGCCACCATAAATGAGAGCAGTGCTTTTTTTTTTAGATTTATTTTGAATTTAAAAAAAAAAGGGGTTCCCAAAGAGTCTCGGGGGGCCCAAACAGGCCCGGGGAAAGGGAGAATAAAGGTTCCGTGCTATAGCAGAAGGTCGTCTGCATATGCCCCACATTTTTTTAATTTTGGGGCCGCTAAAAAGCCACCACGAATGTCTGGGTTGGGTCGATGTCTTGAAAAAAGGCCCCTCCATAACCAACAAAGAGAAGGGCGACAGAGGGGAACCCCCGGCCTGGTGCCTTTTCGTTATTCCTTTGGGGCGGAAAAACGAGCCTTTTAAATTTTTTTTGGGGGCTTGGGGATTCGATAGGGGAGAAAAAATTTCGTTGTTTTCCAAAAGGGGCCCCCAAAATTCCTAATCTCCCAGAACCCTTGCAGGGAAGGGCCCAATAAACCCCTATAAAAAACGCCTTTTCGGCTTCCAGGGGATAGCAACATACAGGGAACACCCCTTTTCCCTGCACTTGATGGTTAATCGAAAATGTCTTAAGGGGTTATCCCGGCCTCCCCGGGAAGGGACAAACCTAAACCTTCTAGGTGAATTAGCCCCCCCAATTATTGAGTTTTAAAGCGTTTTTGGCGGGCAGTTTCGCAAAAGTTTTATACGTGTTCAGGAGAGGGGATCGGCCCAATAATGAGCAAAGAAAAGGGCCCTTTTCCCTCCTTGGGGAAATTTACAGTGATATATGTTAAAGCTTTTTGGGGGGGGAGAGCCGGGCAAAAACCGAAATTAAAAGGAGTTCAACACCCGGTTTTTAAGTAACCTCCGGCACAATATTTTTGAAAAATTTTGGGGACATGAAACCGTTGGGGGGCCCAGGGCTTTTTAACCCGGGGGAGAGCCTTTTTTCGCACTCTCCAATTTTTTTGGGGAAAAGGGGGGCCTTTCCAATGCCAAATTTTTTTTCCCACCAATCTGAGGGAGGGCTGTACGGGAAAGGAATTCAGCCAAACCAAGGGGAGTTTGAGGAAAGAGGGGGCTTTCGGGAGACTAAAGAGCCCCGAAAAAAAGGTCCGGAAACTTTTTTTAAGAATTTCCGAGGAAAGGGGTAAACCCACCGGGCCGATTTTTTTTTTAAATTGATGGAAACGAAAAGAAAGAAGCCCAAAGGGGCTATCCTGTCCGGGGGGGGGGACAAATTATTTTAAAAAAATAACAAAGGTGCACTGAGAAAAACATCACAACATCCCTTCCCTGCTTGAAAGTGCTTTCTGTTTTTAAATTAAACCAAAATGGGGTTTTTTATCCCCTTTTTGAAAATGAGTAGATAAAAAGGCATCAAAAGTAGCCCCCCTGGGGAGGGTCTTTTGGCACGTTCCTTATCAAGGACCCCTCCTCACAGCTTCAGGAATTTCTGAACACGGGGTGAAAACTTCGGGACTGGGCCCCCAACTAATTACACCCCGATCTATTACAAACTACTACAGGCAGCCTTTTTAGTTAAAACATTAATGACAAAAGATATACCTAAAAGCTTTTCCCTGCTGTACTATATAAGAATTTTCCCATTATTAAAATATTAATATGTAAAAGGGGAGGTACATACTAACTAATACATTAAAAATAGGGGACAAAAAGGGACCCAACAATAAAAACCTTTTTTTCCCTTTCCACAACAAAACCCATAAAGTGAGGCCCAAATTATGCAAAACGCCCAGCCAGATTCTACGGGTTTTAAAATTGCCCCCATTCGTAGAGTGAAAAGCAAAAAACTTTTGAAACCTTGGTTTTCGGGGCCCCAGCAATCGCCGAAGATCCCCTGCGAAATTTGGAGCAAACCCTTTTAGTTGATTTCTGTACATGCAGGTTTATGGGGGGGTTTTCCAGTAGGGGGCAGCCCTTGGCAAGCATATCTGCCCAGAAAAGCTCCCGCCCCCCCGTTTTTAACCCTAGCCCCGTTTTTTGATTAGTACCCCAAGGACGTTTTCAATGCTTCCCCATTTAAATTTTGGGGGGCAGGAGCTTCCGAGTATCCCCACAAACTGCTAGACAATTTCTTCAATTGCTAAGCACAGGGCGTCATTGAGGAGAGACTAAATTCAATTTCCCCCACAAAAACCCCTTTAAAAAATTGTATTCGGGATTTTTCCGCAGCACGCAGTGTCCCGGTGCATAAACAGACAATAAGATCGGGTAAATAAAAGGTTTGGGTCTTTACTTTGGAAGTAAAGAATGGGGGCAGGAAAAACATAGTAAAATGCGACTATACCTATGGGGGGGAGGGGAAAGAAGGTGTATCTTTTGAATTTGATGGGAAAGCCCGGCCATCCCTTGCATTTTGCATGCCATGTAAAATTTTTTTGGGTTTTTATTTATTTTATTAAGGGGGAACAAAACGATTACCGGGGACGTGTCAAGAAAGGGGGGGGGCGAAAATTAAAAAGTCCCCGGGCAAAAAAAAGGGGGGGCCCTTTGGGTTCCCGAAGGCGTTAGCTCTTTCTAAGGGCCTTGGGAAAGGGAAAGGGCTCATTGCCCAAATGGTTGGGGGTTAAATTTTAGCTTATTGGAATTTGTGGCCCGAATTTTTACTTTTTCAAAAAAGAATATGGGGCCGTCGTTTATCCTCCCTAACCCCCAGAATTCGCGGGGGGGCAGTGATTTATAAAAAAAGCCCCGCAAAAAAACCTTTATTTTTTCCCTCAGAAGAAACTACTGTGGCACCAGGCAGGGTAGTACCGGTCCCCCAAATTTGGGCATGTAGTTTTTGGAAAGAAGTGGGCCCTTTTTTTAAACACAGAAAAAGTGCCCCCCAACCTTGTGCATTTTGGTACAAAATTTGGGCCCTCTTCTCAGGGGTTAACCCCCTTTCACTTTGGGAAGGGGGGGAAAATTTTTATTGTCATGGGGTTTGGGGGAGGAAAAAGCAAACTCGTGGGGAGGAAAACGGCATCTCTCGTTCCCCCCATCAAAAAAGTAAACCGTTTTACGAACCAAAAAAAACCCAACATGAAAAAAAAAAAGGTTGCGGGAGACCCTAGAAACGTTTTCCAAAAATGCAAAACAACTAACTTTCCCGCAGCATAGGTCCCGCAAGGGGCCCAGAAAACGAAAAAAGGTTTTTTCCCCCTTCCTATGTGGGGACCTGGGTTGCCAGTACTGGGAGCGGGGAAAAAAGGACCAGCAGGAAAAGCTAAAGGGGCCCAGTAGGCCCCACATGGGAACAAGGGCCGTAAAACATAACCACCCCAAAGGGCATAACATGGGCATACATCAATAAGAAAAAAATTAAAGGGGGGGCGAACTTTAAATAAACCAGCTGCTCCTGTCTTAAAAGGGGAGCAAAGGGGGTAGGGGGGGGAAAGGGAAAAGGGGGAAAGGGGAGAAAGAAAAGGGGGAAAAAGAAAAAAAAAAAAAAAAAAAGGGTGGGGGAGGAAAAAAGGGAAAAAGAAGGTGGGAAGGGGAGGGTAGTGGGGAGGGGAGGAACACAGGAGAATTAGTTATATACAATACCACCGAATCATAAAAAAGGGGCCCAAACACTTTTTTTCAAAACCCCCTCGGGTCCCGGGTCTCAGCGGCACCGCAAATGGGCCCGGGGCCGGAAAAAGGGAAATTGGGAATAAACATGAAAGCTTCGTCCCCCGGTTAAATTGGCATAAAAAACTGGAAAAACTGCTTTTGAGGTCTCAAAGGAGCACCTTCCTCCATCCCCTTTTTTGGGGAATCTTCAAATTTCTTGGGGAAAGGGGCCCTAAAAGGGTTTAAAATCGCCCCTTTTTTTGGAAAAAAGGGCCCCCCACCCAGGGGATCTACGCAGTAAAAACCCTTTAAGACAAGAGGGGAGTTCCATTTGGGAAAAGGGGTTTTTTTGGGGGGTGTAAAAAGGCGCCTTTAAAAAAAGGGGGAAGACCACCGAAGACCCGGCGGTCATTAAAAACATCACCGCGGCGCACCTGGAGGGGGGAAGGGAAACCCCCATCTTTTACGGAATGTTGCGGGCTTGAAAAACTGATAGAAAAAGTTTTAAACCCCGTTTCTGAGCCCAGGGTGCCCCCTAGAGAGGTCGGGAAAAAAGGGATTTTTTCGCGCCATCTTTAACGAAAAGTTAGGGGCAAGCCTTGCTTTTTTCCTTATCCCCTTTCTTTAACTGAAAAGTAATGTATAGACAGATAACATCGCGTGGGTTATTTACGTAAAGGGGTGGCGGGGTTTCAAGGCCCTGTGTCCCCTATAAAATTTCAATGCGCTCCCCCACTCTATTGCCCAGTCCCAGATTTAAAAAGTTTAGTAAAAGTCCGGGCAGGTCCGGGGATTTCACCGTTTTCAGGCAGCCCCCGTACCCGGGATTTTTTTTCCCCTTTTTTCCCTTTTTTTTCCTAAATACCCCACGTGTTTTAAAGAAAAATTTTGATGGGGGGGTTTTTTTCCCGGGGGTGTCAAGGGGCCCTTTAAATTTTCTGTTTATGGAATCTTGCATAAGCTTTAAAAGTGCTGAACCTCCTGTACGGGTTTGAAGCGGGGTTTACATCTGCTTTGACAGATGGGGTCCTGGCGCCAGGGGGGGGCCCTCCCCAGGGCCCTGCGCCATAGCTGTTAAGTCACTTTTTTAAATGGTAAAGACAAGCAAGGCCCGTAACTCCGGGGGGCCCCTTTAAGGGGGGAGCAAAGCCTCCCCCCGGAGAGGGGTGGGAGACAGCCCGGGGACGGCCCCTTTTGAGGGGTGGCACGGGTGTGCCACTGCTGCGGGCGGAAAAGGGAGACATGGTGCTGGACCCTTTGCATGGTCCTGTTGGGGTTGTAAGAAAAGGCCCCGGGAAGCTTTTGGCTGAGAGCCCGTGAGTGTAGCCCGGGGAGGGCCGAGTCAGGGGCCTCCGGGGGGTCAGGGACCCATGATATCGGGGGATGAGGGGGAAAAGGGAAAATCCCCCCCCATCCCGAGAAGTCCCGCTGCCTTTTGCATCCCCCCCGGCCTCGGGAGGGGCTTTAAAGACTCCTCCAGCTGCCCTGCAGCCTTTCCCGATGGTGGGGAAAGGGGGAAAAGTCCCCCCCCCTCTACCTGCCGCAGTCAGAGGAAACGGTGGGAACCCCTGCGGGTATGGGGGGAAAACCCCCGGGATCTCGGCGGCCCCGGGACTGTTTTTTCTCCGTTGGGGCTGTGGGAGCGGTCCATTCTGTCACCCCCCTCTTTTCCCCGGGAGGACCGCGTCCTCCTGCTGCCCGTGCGGCCCGGTTTACGTTGGGCAGCTGCGTCGCGAGAGTTCGGCGGGTTTCCCCCCGCCGCCCCCATTTGCGATCCTCCCGGGGTTTTCTTTACCCGAGTGCCGGGCCCAGCCCTCGGGGCCGCCCCTCCCTTTCGGGTGAGGGTCCCCTGCCCGCCGGAGTGTTCTGCAAGGCTGCTGGCCTTGTGCGGGAATAACCCCGGGTTTCAAATCGGGGAAAGAAAGGCGCCGGGGGAGTGTCCCCCCCGCTCCCCCTTTCCGGGGCCCTGAGCAGGGAGAAGCCGTTTTGGGTTTTGGGGAAAACCATCTTTTTTTGGGGGGGGGGATGAGCCGTTTTTTAAATTTTGGGTTTCAAAAATTTGGTGTTTATATGAGTTTTTTTTTATCGCTTTTTTTTCCCTTTTATAAAACTGGGAGGATGAGCAAAAAAAAACGCTATTCTTTTTGGGTTTTAAAAATTTTTTTTTTTTTTTTTTTAAGGCTCAAAGTAGGGGTTAAAATTTAAAAATGACCCCCTTTTTAGGGCAGGGCTTTTTGCACTTTGGGATACCAAATAAAGGGCCCTTTATTTTTTTTTTGGGGGAAATTTTTAAAGGGGAAAAGGGCAATGTACGTTTTTTAAAAATTTTTTTTTGTTTTTTGTTTTTTTCTTACACTTTTTAGGGCCTTTTTTTTTTTTTTTTTTAAAATTTTTTTTCCCCCTAAAGGGGGTTAGTAACAATCTTCCGATTGCTGGTTTTTAAGGCCGGGCCCGTAACGTAAATTTCTGCTGTGTACTGGTCGCCCTGACAACTGTCCCTCACCAAGCCCACCCAAAAGCATTGTGGGGGATTGTGACATACAGACACCCCCGGGGAAATGATTTCCTTTTCCCAGGACTGTCGGGTAATGTGCAGGCCCCCGCCGAGGAGCAGGCAGGAGGGGGGCTCCCCCCTCCTGGTTGCGACGATCTTAAATTGGGGCAGAAATTAAGGTGTTTAAAAACCTGCGGCCGTAGCTCACTCCCCCGAAGGGGGGGGGACCGTTGCATGAGGCCCGCGGTAATTACCGCTGATCCCCCTGACGACGGCACGGCTCGCCCGCACGATGGGCCCGGACTATGCATTACCTCCATTTGCAGGAACGCATGCATACATTTCATGTTGGGAAGGGGTTTTCTCACCCCAAAGATCATATCTGTAATGATTGGGACAGTACAAATAAGCACTTTTGTAATAGCTTTGCATTACCTTTAAATCATTTAGTAAAAGCAGCTATTTGCTAATTGTGGTTCAAAAGCACCCGGGGGGAAACCGCATAAACCCCCTTTTTGCTGTGCCCAAAGGGCTCTCTGCTCACTCTCTCCTGAGCTGCGGGAAACTAACCTACTCTGCTCCACTCTGACAGACAGCTCTGATGAAGGACCCGCCCAATGTTAGTTTTAATTCACCCCCCCTAAAACACACCCGCTATACCAAAAGTCAAATTCTTAACATTAGGTGGCGTGGGTTAACCGTTTACAGCAATGAAGGTGATCTGGTTACAAGGGCTGGGGAAGGAGAGACACTCTGCATAAATGAAACTGACCAGGGCGGGAGGTTGCAAAAAGTAAACCCCCCTCTTTTTTCCCCCTTTGGTTATACAAAATGGGGGACTGAGGAGGGAGAAGGGATTATGATGAGGTAACCACCCCTCAATGAGGGAAGACACCTACTGGGAGTAGACATGCGCCCTGGCTTGGAAGCAGTTAGAGAAAGCTCAAGATGCCTTTAAAAGCATGTTAAAAAAAACCCCCCTCTAAAAATTTTAAACACCCAAAATTCCCGGGTTTTTATTTAGAAATTGGGAACTGTCTTTTTAAATTTTGTAAAATAGTGTAATTATTTTTTTTTCCCCCAAGAGGATTTCCATGCTTTCAGCTCTAAATTCTTCAGAGGTTGCACAACTTAAAATGTGTATTAGGCAGCATTTACACTGTATTGCAGCACGTACCTGGGTGCTGTTGAAGGCACATGCTGGCCAGCGTGAACTTTTAACATTGCAACTTCTCACTTTCCCCTGCGCATAAAAGCCTGAGAGGGATAGGTCACTTTTACAGGTGTGTACCAGGGAATACAGTCTTATAGCACTCCATGAGGGCTATAATTTTACTGTATTTGTGTGGCCTAGCTTGAAGCGCATTTACGCCCTAAATATACCACACGTTTGTTGTGTGAACGTACCTTTTTTTCTCCCCATCTTCAAAGAAATTTTTTTTTTTCCAAATTCGGGACATTTGCCCCAGGTTTTTTGGGGTTTTTTCCCCCCCAGTAAAATTCTATGGTACAGAAAAAGGGCAGCATTAAGGTATGTGTCCTGCAAAAATAAGCTAGGTGGGGCAGGGGGAGAAAACACTACCAGGCTTGCCAGGGCTTGGTTTTTATGGAGTTCACTCTCCTGTATAATTGATAATTCTCTGTGCTCTGTAGGTCGGTACGATTCCGGTGGAAATCAAACATGTTGGTTTTTTTTTCCCTTTTTTTAGTACTTTTAAAAAGTAAAATTTAAAAACCATTTCAAAATTTTGGTTGTGGTCCAAATTTCTGTGAGCAATATTTTCCCCCAAAAAAACTCAAGTGCCTTTCCTCCGTTTTTGCAGACTAAAGTGTAGTTTTCACTGTGTTGAAACACAGGTGACTTACAATTT
This sequence comes from Phyllomedusa bahiana, assembly GCA_025379985.1. Lineage (NCBI taxonomy): Eukaryota > Metazoa > Chordata > Amphibia > Anura > Hylidae > Phyllomedusa > Phyllomedusa bahiana. The sequence goes on from JAODAL010027410.1 coordinate 48,826, forward strand.
TCTGGAGTTATGAATAAACCACACCCATGACTGGCATTTGAAACTTGCTATACAGTATTCCGTGCATGGATGAATTCCATTTTAAAAATCAGACGCAGCGATACCAATTAAGGCTATGTTCACACGGTGTAATTGCGGCATGTACAGTACAGCCTAAATTACGCCGGGTGCTTTGGGAGTCGCGCTAATACGCACGTACTCCACGGGCCCCATTGACATGTTACTTGCCGCAAGAAATTTGCCCTATCACTTACCTCCCTGGACGTACAATACGATCGTATTTTACGAGCGGTTAAGGGGGCTAAAAACAAGTTCTCAAATTTTTTGGCGCACATCTCGCCCCCGTTTAAAAGCACAAACATGCCGTGAAATGTGCTAAAATTTTTACCCCTTTTTGAACATACTCCAAATGAATTTTTTTTTCTTTTTTGGTAAAATAGGGGGGAAAAAAAAAAAAAAAAAAAAAAAAAAAAAAAAAAAAAAAAAAAAGGGGGCGATGTGGACTTCCAATATTTTTTATACCTTTAATTTTGACCAAGCCGAAGGCAGAAGTAATAGAAATGCCAACAAGGCAGCTATGGAAGCCTGCATTAGGTAGAGAGGAACGTTGCATAGAACGGTTTCTCATTTGTTTAGACAGAGGCAGCAATTGCTTCACCAACTAACGCACTGATATCCACCACCTGTGGAGCGCACTATGCATTGGAGCCCACTTCATCCCTCTTACTGTAACAATTTGGTAAATTTTAAAAATTCAAGCCCTTTTTCCGTAAATTCACGCTCTCTATACCCCAAAATCATACCAAGGGAAAAGCTTCAGTCGGGGGATCAACCACCTTGAAAAAAATAAAGTTAAAATGAATCATTTTTGTGAGGGGGGGGGTAAACAATTTGGGATCTGCTAAAGCATCCCTGCTTTTTTATATCCCCATAGCTAGCATATGTATTTATAGGGGGGAAAAAACACTCAAATTTTTAAAAAAATAGTTAAAAAATTTTCCCCGAATGGCCCCCAACCCCAAACTAAATTCAAAGACGATTTTTCACTTTGAAGGTATAAAACGATGGTTCCTCTGCTAGGATACCCTGCTGTAGAGTGACACCTCTGCATACCATGAAAACCGGACAGGTTGCTGGGAGTTGTGCTGTCACAGCAGCTGACAACCACTTGTCTAAAGTGCAGCCTTATTGTTTTGAAACCATTAGGTGATCCCGAAAATTTTAACACTTTCCTAAAAAAATAAAAAACTGAGGGATTTTGAAAACTATTTTTAAAACTTTTTTTAATTTTTTTTTTTTTTATTATTTTAAACCCATTTTTTCGGGTCACCCCCAGATACCCCTAAATTTTGGAAACGGGGATATACCAAAAACCCTTTTGACACATCCCAAATGTCTTAAAATAAAATTTTCACAAATAAAACAGGAACCAAAAAAAACAAAATGCAACATGAAGTTGAAAACACAAAACGCATTAAAATACAAAAAAGTTTTGTTAATTAAACTTCACAAAATTAGGAACGGGGGGGGGGGGGGGGGGGGGGGCGGGGGGGGTGGAGTAGGGAGAGTGAAGTCTATCTTTTTTAAGGGGAAAGTTCTTTGCGGGTGATCTGCATTCCGCCATATTTTCCCAGTCCCCCTTTGGGGGGATTTTGATAGGAGTGGGAGCGCTTTAGTTTGCCCGGGGCCCCTTTGATTGTAGCCAGACTGTGTGTATCCTAAATAGATAAGAAACATAGTTAGAGCCGACCTCAGACAAACTCCAGGAAGTCCTCACACAGGAGAATTTGGCATCAAAAATTATGCAAAAAAAAACAGGAACACTTGAAAACTCGGGCTTTTTTTTTGGGTGCCCACTTTTAATTTCTCCCAAAAACCCCCTCAATTCTGTGGGCCCCAAAATGCTGTTCCCCAAACCCGGGCCCCTAGAGTAAAAAATGAAAGTAATAAAAAACAAAAGCTTTATGGATTTGGTTAGTAGGGTTGCTAGATTCTGTCCCTGTCTGGTTTAACAGGTCCATTGAACTTCTTTTGAAAAGTCGCTTTCATGATGTCCTGACCCTCCATTATTTTCACCAACCTGCGTTCCAAAATAGTCCCCAAAAATTGAAACCCCAAAGCTGGGGTTTCCCGGGTTTTTTAAACCCTGGTTTGCAGGGTTAAATTTTAATTTTCCCCCAGTCCAAAATTTTCCAACCCAACTAAAAATCAAAAATGGGTCATGGACGGGGCAATTTAAAAGGGGGTTTTGTCTTGCTCAAGGATTTTTTTTTTAAAAAAAATCTTGAAAAAACAAGCCCACTTTGAAAATTTTTCCATTAACAGTGCCCACTTATTCCTATATACCCCCCTCTTGTAGGGGCCCTGATCACCCCAGGTTGCAAATAACAAAAACCTTTTCAATCCCCATGATAGGCTGCCAGCACTGGTTGCGATGGCTACAGACCTGGCTTCTACTGCAGCAGGTTTGAAGCCAAATAAACAGCCCCTGAATTAAAAAAGAAACCAAAGGGGGAAAACAGGGCGAATAAATTTTTAGTGAGACAACCCCTTTTTTCTAAAACCATTTCAGGGTGGGCCCGTACCAAAATGCCCAACTAGTTCAATTGGACCCCAAACCCTAACATGGGGAATTTAATGCAATATGTTATTTTTCATTGAGCGTGGCAAACTCCCTCAGTGATGGAGGGCAAAAAATAAAAAAAAAAAAAAAACACAAATAGCCACCAGTAAAGAGATTAAATAAAACTTACCTTGGGATAAAAAATTATTGGCACCATAGTTTTTTCCCGCGTTGTAGCCCCAGTGCTTGGAGAGAGTACGGGAAAGCCAACCCTCCTCTACCCCCAGAGCCCTCACCACCTGTATAACCTGTGAAGAGAGAAGGGAAAAAGTCATTAAAAAGGGGGGGGGTTTTTCACCACATGAATTTTGCTTTAAACAAGGGAGGAAAAGGTAAATAATTACCAAATACTTTTCTGTCCTTAAATTTTCTTCCTTTTAGGTTCCCCCCTTAACTCCCGCCCGTTTCATAAGCTTCCAAGTTAAAGACCAGGGAGGGTGAAGCCTCTCCCTGCTGTCTTAGCAGCACAGGAGCTTTTCTTCCCACAAAAAATTAACCCTTTTTGGGGCTATGTAGCTTTATGCCCTTTCTGTTCATATTCTTCCATTTTCTAATGTCCCCCTAAGGCCCCGTTTTACATGGTGGTTTTTTGGGTGGGGTTTTTTTCCAAAAAACCCCCGAGGGGGCCCAAAAGCAGGGGGCAAACCGTGCACCCCCTACAGTGATGCCCGCAGCAAACACCCCTGAGGGCACTCCCTGTCAAGAATTGGTTAAGGGGAGTTCTCCACAAGCGCGGGGTTTTGGGCCCCGGCCACGAAAACCACGGCCAAAAACCCCCCGGGTGGAATATTAACGCGGTTTTCCCATAGGAAACCAGGGTTTAAAAAAATAGGGGACGATTTTTGGGCCCCGGGAACCCCCCCCGGAACCCGCGGCCAAAACAGTGTTTACATGCCCTAAGAGGCCCCATTTGGAATAGCAAAACTTAAGTGTCCATCCCTGCCCGTTTAAAAAAAAACCCACAAACCCCAAAACGGAGCCTCAATAGGGTGCCCAATAACGGGCCCCCTTTTCTGAACGGGGCCATGGCACCCTTTCTCCAATCTGTATAACCCTTTTTAAACCCTTTTGCCTAGTCTACATGCTCATTCAGAAGCTGTTTAAAACCCAAAGCATTTAACCATCTACTGCCAATACTGTTCCCCGCCCCAACCCCGCACCAAATTTTGCCTTTTAAAGTTTTACCCGGGCGGCTCCACCACTGTAAAAGTTTGAGTAAAAAGGAATAAAAGCTGCTTTCCGCCCCCCACATTCCCTGAGAAACCTTGGTTGTAGCCTCCCCCTGCTTGTGGGGTCCATATTGCCATACTGGTTCTGGTTGGGTTTTAACCCTTTCTGAGAAGGTGCCCGGTCGACTGGTAGCCTTGGTTAAATGGAAATGTTGGGCGGGGCAACCCGAATTTCTGCGGTGCTGGTACCGCCGGCTGCTGAAGTGGGGGTGGCCCGCGACTGTTGCTGCTGTGGGGCTGGGGGCTTCTTCAAAAGGGGTTTTTGGGGGGCTGGGGGCAGAGTATTTCCCCCTTTGGGAATATGGGGTTTTAGCCAAACCCGAGCCCGGGACCTCCAAACCCCCGCATTAAACCCCCCGAGCCACCCCCATTGCTGTAGAATGGGCCCGAAAAAGGAAAATTTGTTCATGGGTTCCCAAAACCTTTGACCAGGGGGATAAAAATCATTGGTACCACTGCTTTTTTACTAGTAATTTTTTAAGGACCAGGTAGGTTCATAGGAAATAAAAAGATATAACCTTTTCCGACAACACCCCAACTAAATAGGGACTGAGCCTTTCCCCAGGCTGCATCCCTGGGTGGTGTGGACAAAGTCAGGAGTAGATGAAGGGCAGGAGGACTCAAAAACCCCCACAGTACTCCAAGTGAGTACCCACTACATTTGGACCCAGTTTTTTTTCAGGGTTTTTTTCCCAACAAGTGGAGGGCAAAAGTCGCTGTGGCTCCCTATAGCCCTTAAAAGCAACGTGTAGGCCAAATGGAAAGGGAAAACAATTTTGCAAAACTTTTTAAAAAAAAAAAAAAAAATTTCTATTCTATTTTTTGCTGTGAAATAGTGGACCAGTGTTAAAATGTTTTCCCTTTTTTTCCAAATGCCATCCCTGGGGGTGTGCTCCCTGAGGATAAAGGAAATTCCCCTCAAACTGGGTGGGAGTGTATGAGAGGGCAGCAGCACCCAGCAAATAAGGGACTGGGGGGAAACCCCTTTAAAGGGTGGGCCAAAACAGTGCTTAAACCCGAAAGAGGGAAGGGGGCCCCACATTCAATTTTTACAGGACCTTGAATAGAAACTGAAGGGCAAACCCGCTCAGCTAATGGAGAACTTTTCCCAAAAAAAGTGGGGAGGGGGATTTGTTTGACCCGAGCAGCACTGAACAAATACTAAAAAATACACCTTTAAACCCCTAAGGACCCCCCCGGTTTGGTTTTTTTTTGGGGGGGCAAAAGTTCGTTTTTTTTCCCCCTCGCCTTCTGAAAGCCAAAAACCTTTTAATTTTTTTCCCCCTATGAAGGGGTTTTTTTTTGCGGAAAAGATGTACTTTTAATGGGGGTTATTTTACTAACTATAGAAAATACGGGAAACCGCAAAAAAAATTTCCCAAATGGGGCAAAAATTTTGAAAAAAAAAAAAAAAAAAAAAAAAAATTTTTTGCCATTTTTTTGTGAGGGTTTTGCTTTTAAAAGGGGTTCAATCTTCGGTAAAATTTTAATGTGATCTGTATTTTTTCAGGTTGTTTGCATCCGGGCCCAAAAATGTAGGGTTTCCGTTATGTTTTTGGGACCCTAAAAAAATTCCAAACATTCATTTTTGAAAAATTTTCCAAAACCCCGGCCCATTTTGTGCGAAAAAACCAAAAAAAAAACTTTTTTTACTAAACTACGGCCAAACAGTGAGGGGGGGAAATTTTTTTCGGGCTGAAGTGTTCTTTTTAAACGGGTAGCCCGTTTGGAATCCCTGCGACTATTTTGATCTTTTTATTCCATTTTTTTTAGTGAAAGTAAAATGACCAAAAACGCAATTTTGCCGTTTTTGGAAAATTTTTTTTCTTCTTTCGTTTTTCAGCGACGGGATAAATGTTTTATTTTTTTAGATCGGGGACTTTCGGACACGGCGATACCAAATGTGTAACTATTAATTTTTAAAGATTTTATTTTTAAAATGGGGAAGGGGGGATTTGAACTTAAGGGGGGTGTTATGTCGAGAGTTAAAAACCCACCTTTGTCCCCGTTTTATTCTCTGATTTTTGAAAAAAGAGGGGGGGCTTTCCTTTTCTTCAACCCTCTTTCCCCCCCCCTTTTTTTTTTCCCCCCAGGTGGGCGTCTTTACTGTGTTTCCCGTCCCCTCCCCCCTTTCTTTCCGTAATTCATTCTGCAAAAAGCAAAAAGGGGGGCAAAAGCTTTCCCGATCAAGATAAAAAAAAGACAATAAATAGTTAAAAAGTTTTGTCCTGATCCTAAATACCTCTAAACCCCCCTGGCCTGCCCCTTCCCCCCCAGTGATTTTTTTGATTCCCCAGAGGGGATGAAACAGGTTGCTTTCCCGGGACTT
>JAODAL010027411.1:0-55006 GCA_025379985.1 Phyllomedusa bahiana
TAAAGGGTTCATTTTATTAAAGGGGTTATGAAAGGGACACGGGACCAACATTCATTTCTTGCCAAAAACATTTTATTGAGTCACCAATAGTACTCAATAAGGATAATATTTGCAGGAACTGCACCTGGGACATGCAAGAAGATGTTAAGTAAAACTGGAGCTACCCAGAGGACCTTGATGTACAAATAAGAACACTGTCATAAACTGCTGTTGCTGAAAGAAAAGGTCTGGAGGTGTCATGGGGAATAAGATTCTCATGTCATAAGGATTACAGTAACAGAACCAGTTGCTTGTCCCTTGCATTCTTAAGTTTATTAAGTTGGGGGGGAGGGAGGAAACTAGGGGGGACTGGGGTTATAGTAGAAAATGGGTATTTCTTTATGACTCTTGGGAGATACAAAACACTAAAATAACAAAGAGAGCTTGTTTTTATTGACTATTCTGATAACTGTTCTTAACTGTACATCTGTATGATTCACATTGTTGTTTGACATGGAAATACTCAATAAAACAGATTGTAAAAAAAAAAATATATATATATTTTTTTAAAATCATGGAAAATTCTGCAGAATGACCCCAAGTTTGGCTAGCTTTTTAAGGAGCCCCCAAGATTTATAGACTCGCAACAGTGCGAAGGAAAGGTGCAGACCGTTTGTACTATATCTTTTTAGGCCACGGCCTTCCTAAACTAGAAGATATTTGTGTGCTCATGAAATATTCTTATTCTGGATACTGAACACATGAAAATTGTTCTTTTCTGCTCCTAGCAACCTATAATGCATTGAGATGTCCAGCCTAATAGGTAAAGAGACACTGATTCCAACTCGTATATCTGTCTTATCAGTCATCATCAGCACAAGATTAGAAAAACATGGCTCTTTGGAGGTGGGCTGCAAGGAGGGCAGCAAAGTTAGGATGTGTGGGAGGAAGGTTTCCCTCATAGCACTCTAATCACTATTTTGTCTTTTTTTTTTTTTTTTTTTACAGTGGCTTTGCTTAAAAACATTGTGACCAGGTGTTCATTTATAGTTAGTAGGGAAGGATTTAAGGGGTTTTACAAGAAACCAAAATCCATTTCTGATGCCAACTCAGGGCCGAGCTATGAGCCAGCCGCAGAGACCGGGGAGATGGCAGCGCTTGTGCAGTTCCCTCTTGCATTTCTTGGGTATATTTGGAGGTGCCATAGACATGGATGGGTGAGAGCTGTACAAGCCTATTAATTTCCCGAGTCTGGCTCATAGTGGGCTACACACTGGTCTCAGAAAGGGATTTTGCTTTGTGCTAAAACCCCTTTAAATGTCTTCTATACAAAGGGAACCAAAAATCCCTAATTTATATAACAGAGAAACTCCCATAATATCAATATACAACTGAGAGAAAAAGGAGTCATATCTCATCAAATTTTAAACAAAATTCTTTATATTTTATTATATCAAAAGACAATTAAAAACATACATACAAAAAAGAGGAACCAATATACAAATGGAAACCATGATGTTGGAGTGGGTGATACAAATGTATATATATAAATCTCATTAATCTGATGCATAGAATAAATGTATCCAAAAGTATATAGATAACTAAAACACTTAAACTAATTTTCTAATGATAAAAAAGCAATAATATTTCCACAATCAAATAAATGACACAAAAAACCTTCTTGCATGTTGGTGTATTTTGTCAAGAACCTATGTGTGAAGAAGGCTTACAGGGAACCAGGGAATTGTCATTCCGTTACGCTCTATTTGTTACATCCAATAGAGTGCGCTTGAACTTAACAGCTATTTTCCCATAATGCCTTGTGATATGCAGATGCTTAGTAAAGGGCGAAAGGCAATTTATAACTCCACACACCTATATAGTGCTCTCCCCAAGGAGAGATATTCCCTTTCTGAGCCACTCATTGCCTCCCACCCAGCCAGCCAGTATCACTCTGCTCTACACTGATGAGGGGCAAAATCCTGAAACAGCTGTCTTTAGATGAGTGATACTTGCTTGGCTAATATCCTTTTTGCTTCTTAAAGATTCAGTGAATTAGAATCAAAATTAGAATGTGTTATATCCAATAGAGGGCACTTAACTCCTTTCCCATAATGCCTTGTGACATATTGAAGCTTTTCAGAGTCTCTCTTAATAAGCTGTTGATGAGGGCTAAAGATCCAGAAACAGCATTATGCAAGTTGGAATAAAAGGCTCTCTAGTATCACAGTTTTTACAGCAGGATAAAGGAAAGAATTGGATAATTGAGGGTAATGGTAACTTTAAGCTGTGCCCCATTAACCTTCATGGTCTGGGAGTAATGAGCAGATTAAACCCAGTTTATAGTCCACTTGCACAAAAACATGATGACTCAAGTCATTCGTTATTCAGCCTTCTAGCACTGAAAATATAAAACTTTACTAGAACAATAAATAACAGACAGCATTATATAACATAATTTAGCCCTAAAGAGTCCAAAACGACCTTGTTAATACATTTCCGTAGATATTTAACAGTGAATTCAGTTACTGCATAAATCAACTGTTGTCCTCTACTGGGAGGGCACAAGATGGTGACGATTGTGTAGAGACTAAAGCAGGGACTGGAATGGCTGAAGAAGATGCTGGGGCCACAACGTTCTGCACCAGATAAATCTGCAAAGAGTTAAATGAGCATTAGAAAAACAGCTACAATACTATTTTGATGAATTAAAGTAGATTTAGAAGATTATCTTCAAGTCTTGGGACACAGAAGAAATGGAACACAGCTCAATTAATGATTAAGCCCCAGGCTGTGATCATTGATTTCCCATGGCCAAGCCAGCTGAGATTCCGAACCAACCATCAGCTCATTAGGGTAATTAGCCTGTGATCGGCTGGCAACATGATAAGAAGGGGGAAGGAGAAAGCATATTTAATGAGGTGTGCCCCATAATTGACTCATTACATTTTAAATGAAGGTTGTCAAGATTAACTAACCAGAAGGGGGTCAGGTAGTTCTTTGAAGCCCCTTGTTACATATTCCACTTGGTGACAACCTCTGACCCCAATAAAAGAGTTTTAGGGTTCTTCGTTGTTTTATAACTCTGAGTGAATGACTGTTTGTGTAAGCATTCCACAGACAATGAATACACATAGTTCACCTGTAGTTAATGAGGGGGCCTGGGAGTATACAAGACCACAGCTGCTCTGAATTATAATATATCATATTTTTTGGACCATAAGATACAGGTTTTAGAGGAGGAAAATAGGGGGAAAAAAGTGAAGGTTGCAGTGTAGTTTTTATTGATACCATTTTGGAATCTCTTTTCTTCTACGGTGTACAGCATACGGGATAAATTATGCTATATTTTAATAGACTGGACTTTTATGGACATGGCTACTAATTATGTGTAACTTTTTTATTATTTGATTTGTAAAACGGCAAAAGGGGGGTGATTTAAACGTTTACATTTTTTTTAACTTTTTTATTTTCATAATTTAACCCATTCCCGCAAATGGACGTACCCATATGTCCTGGACTGTAAAAATTACTGCGTCTAAAGACATGGTGATACAGGGGAGATGACTGCTGTCCCTGACAACAGAGCGTCTCCCCTTGATGCCCTGGGGGGCAGCAATGGCCCCTCACATCAGTGATCGATGCGATTGGTTGTTCAATTCCCAGCCAATCGCAGCCATTTATTGAAATAAACCAATGGTTGCACCTGCAGGTGCAGCGATTGCTGATGATTGGTGCTGTATAGCATAGCACCAGTCATCACTGACTTGTCTGGAGGGCGTTGGTGGTGGTACCACCACTGTCAGCACTGTGTTTGGGCCGTCGGTCCCGACTGCCCAATCGCAGCGCTTGTCCGCCCTTTAAAGTAACAATTAGAGATGGGCGAATTTCCCGAAATTCGGTTCGTTCACTTCGCCGAATTTCTCGGCAAAAAATAACTTCGTTCTGAATTACTTCGGGACGAATCACGTTAAAAAACAGCTATTTCCAGGCTGCACAGAGCCTGCAGGGTGCTGTAGAACGTTGTGCCATGCTTAAATATGCAGAGGGAGCTTGGTTTGGTCTTCATACAATGTTGTGTTTTAGTATGACATGCACATGACTGCCGCTGCTCTTAGAATCGCTTCACTATAAAATTCCCGGGCACTTAAGAGGGCAAAACTGACAAAAAACTGAAGGGGAATGTAGCCTGATAAAGTCATGGCAGCGACAGCTGGAAAAAAACAAGCTGAGGGCTCAGGTGGCAACATCAGTGACAGAGTGTGGAGGAGACGGCGGCAGCCACAGCAGCATGAGGTCAGAGAGTGGCACAATGATATTCTGGAGGTGGCTAAAACAGGAGTAGGCCACACAGTGGCACAATGACACAGTGTGTAGGTTACGGCAGCAGTCACAGCAGCAGCATGAGGTCAGACAGTGGCACAAGGACACAGTGTGTAGGTCACGGCATCAGCCACAGCAGCAGCATCAGGTCAGACAGTGGCACAATGACACAGTGTGTAGGTCACGGCATCAGCCACAGCAGCAGCATGAGGTCAGACAGTGGCACAATGACATTCTGTAGGTGGCAAAAACAGGAGTAGGCCACAGGGATAATGACACAGTGTGTAGGTCACGGCAGCAGCCACAGCAGCAGCATGAGGTCAGACAGTGGCACAATGACAGAGTGTGTAGGTCACGGCATCAGCCACAGCAGCAGCATGAGGTCAGACAGTGGCACAATGACACAGTGTGTAGGTCACGGAAGCAGCCACAGCATAAGGTCAGACAGTGGCACAATGACACAGTGTATAGGTCACGGCAGCAGCCACAGCAGCAGCATGAGGTCAGACAGTGGCACAATGACATTCTGGAGGTGGCAAAAACAGGAGTAGGCCACAAAGATGGAGGATGACACAGTGTGGAGGTCACGGCAGCAGCCACAGCAGCAGCATGAGGTCAGACAGTGGCACAATGACATTCTGGAGGTGGCAAAAACAGGAATAGGCCACAGAGTGGGACAATGACACAGTGTGTAGGTCACGGCATCAGCCACAGCAGCAGCATGAGGTCAGACAGTGGCACATGACACAGTGTGTAGGGCACTGCAGCAGCCACCGCAGCAGCATGAGGTCAGACAGTGGCACAATGACAGAGTGTGTAGGTCACGGCAGCAGCCACAGCAGCAGCATGAGGTCAGACAGTGGCACAATGACATTCTGGAGGTGGCAAAAACAGGAATAGGCCACAGAGTGGCACAATGACACAGTATGTAGGTCACGGCAGCAGCCACAGCAGCAGCATGAGGTCAGAAAGTGGCACAATCACATTCTGGAGGTGGCAAAAACTGGAGTAGGCCACAGAGTGGCACAATGACAGAGAGTGGAGGTGACGGCTGCAGGAGCATCAGCATGAGGTCAGAGAGTGGCACAATGACACAGTGTGGAGGTCACGGCAGCAGCCACAGCAGCAGCATGAGGTCAGACAGTGGCACAATGACAGAGTGTGGAGGTGGGTGGCAATACCAGTCCCTGGTAAAGATGGTTGGTGGCAGATGGAGAAACTGTCAGCAGATGTGTGGCATCAGGCGGGTGGCGGCATCAGAATAGTGGCTGAGGCAGGTAGTTTGAACCCAGACTCATTTCTCACAGTTTGGGTGAAGCGTCATGGCTGATGTAGTCTGATGCCTAAGGCATTGGTGTGTGGAAATCCTGGCCGATCCACGCCTGATTCATCTTGACAAAGGTCAGTCGTTCCACATTTTCCGTGGACAAGCGGGTTCTCCTTGGGGTAATGATGGCCCCCGCCGCACTGAACATCCGCTCTGATGCCACACTATTGGCCGGGCAGGACAGCTTCTCCACTGCAAACTCGGCAAGTTGCGGCCACACATCCAGTTTGGCTGCCCAGTAGTCCAGCGGATCTTCTAACTGGGGTGGCAGAGTGCTTTCCAAGTAGGCCACCACCTGTTGGTTCAGGGTCTGCTCCAGGTCCTGCTGCTGCTGCTGGCGACTGCCCTCCTCACTAGGCGGGTGAAGGAAGCATCTCATCAGTGACTCCAGACTTAGGTTGCTGCTGATGGAGCTGGTACTGCTCCGACCCCCCCCCCCACCTTCCCCCAGCAGTCGCGGCAGTAGTATGTGAGCACTGAAGAACCCCCGGGTCAGACCTGTCAGAGGAGAGACGATGCTGCACATAGGCAGCGGCCAACTGACTATGGAGGATTTCCCTATAGTATTTGAGTGTGTCCTCCCTCTCAATAGCTGGGAAAAAGGTTCCCATTTTTGGACCGGTAGCGAGGGTCCAATAGGGTGGAGAGCCAGAAGTCATCCCTCTGCCGGATGCTGACTATTCGGCTGTCACTAGCCAGGCAAATCAGCATGCTGCGGGCCATCTGCACAAGTGACTCCGAGGGGCTCCCTGCCTCCATCTCCACTGTATACTGCCACGGTGCTTGCGGGTCATCTGCCTCGTCTTCCTCATCTCCATCTACCTCCTCCAGCTGCTCCTGCTCCTCCTCTCTTGTCACCTGGGTAGAAAATCCACTCATTTCACCAGACAATGCTTCTGCTCCAATGTCCTCCTCCTCCTCCTCCTCCTCCATTTCAGTCCCCACCGGACTCATGTGGCCACGAGATGTAGTCGCCACGTCTCCAGTCCCCTGCCCAGACAGATTTTTCAGCATCTGTTCCAGGACATGAAGCAGTGGAATGACGTTATTCATCCCATAGTCCTGGCGACTGACAAATAATGTGGCCTCCTCAAATGGCCTCAACAAACGGCAGGTGTCACGCATGAGCTGCCACTGGCTGACATCAAAGTTACACAGGGGAGTACTCCTGTCCGCCTGGATCATCAAAAAATCGTTAATGGCCTTTCTCTGTTCATACAGTCGGTCCAACATGTGCAGGCTGGAATTCCAACGGGTGGAAACATCGCATATCAGAGTGTGCTGGGGGGAGCCGTTCTGCGCTGCAACTCGAGGAGGGTGTTCCTGGCTTTGTAGGAATGGATGAAGTGCATGCACAGTTTCCTGGCCATTTTCAGAATCTTCTGAAGATCGGTGGAAGACTTCAGGAACCTTTTCACAACCAGATTGAACACGTGCGCCATGCAGGGCGCATGGACCATCTCTCCTCGGTGCAGCGCGGACACCATGTTCCTCCCATTGTCCGTCACCATGGTTCCGATTTGCAGTTGGCGCGGAGAAAGCCACACATCGTTTTCTTGCTGCATGACGCGGAGCAGTTCCTCCCCTGTGTGACTTCGTTCGCCGAGGCAAGCCAGGTGTAGAACTGCGTGACACTGCTGTGCCCTACACATGTGATATGATGGAGCAGTACTTGTGGAGGCTGAGATGGTGGTGGTGGTGGAGGAGGAGGAGGCAGAGATTGGCGCAGGAGCCGCAGTTTGACAACGTGGAGGAGAAAGCGGCGTCTCCTATCCAAGTTGTTGGTGTGCCTGGGCAGGAAGCACATTCACCCAGTGGGCCATAAAGGACATGTACTGGCCCGGACCGTAGTTACAGCTCCAGACGTCCGCGCTGCCGTGCACCTTGGAACAAACAGATAAGCTCAAGGACTGGCCCACCTTCTGTTCTACATATTTATGAAGTGCTGGTACTGCCCTTTTGGAAAAGAAATTATGGCTTGGAACACTTCATCTCGGCTCGGCACAAGCCATTAGTTCTCTGAACAGTGTAGAGTCCACCATTTGGAAAGGGAGGGACTGCAGCACCAACAACTTGGACAGGAGTACGGTCAGCTTCTGCACCTTAGGATGGTTGGACGCATACTGTTGTCTCTTTGCAATCGCCTCGCTGAACGACTGCTGGCACCATGAGTAGCGAGGAGCAGGAGCATCTGGACCGGGAGATGATATCAAAGAGAAACAGCTCCCTTCTGCAGAGGTGGTGGAGCCTTGACTGGCTGCACTGGCATGCGTGCCACTGGGCGCTGCTGCTTCCGCTGTTGCTGCGGCAGCAGGATGGACCACCACATCTGAGCCACGTTTCTCCCAGGCCACCGGATGGTGACGCTGCATGTGTTGACGCAGGGCCGTGGTGCCAACGTTAGCTCCCTGGCCACGCTTCACTTTCTGCCTACAGATTCTATATATACCCATATTCGGCTCCTCCGGTGTCTTAGCAAAGAACTGCCACACCGCCGAGTCTCGAATTTTACCTCCAACGCTCCGCACTGAGTGACTACTGCCGCCGCTGCCTCGCTGAGCCACTGTGCAGCTACTTTCTTGGACCTGTGAAGTGGGTTTTTTACCCCGTGGCTGCTTGGCTCCCGACCTCACACTGCTGCTATCCTACTGACTCACGACCACACGACCCACTTGCTGGTTGCGCCGCTGCCTGACGCGCAAGCTGACGCCCTCCCAAGTGCGGTCAGCTACATCATCATCTATTTGTGTTTCATCGTCACTGCTGTCCTCATCACCGGTCTTGGTATGCAGAGGCTGACCCCTCACAACATGACCTCCCATGCCACTCTCAACATCTATACTTTGCCGCCTACTGCAAGAAGCAGCGGATATTGGCCCCATTTCTTCGCTGCCAAGTAGCTGCTGACTGTCCTCCTCAAATTGTTCATCCTCGTTAAATAGTGGCGCTGAGCCCAGACCACATAGTAGATCTCTGGCTGAGGGAACCGGATGGGACAGAGGCGGGTTGAGGACAGGTGAGGGCCGCTGACCCGCTCCCGGGCCATGCCAACTAAGGGTTGTGTCTGACGTTCCCACCGACTCTTGGCTGGGGTTGTCAGATGTCATCTGGGAGGAAGTGGATGACCTAGTCAACCAATCAAGAACCCTTGGGTTGCTAGTCAGCACACGGCTGCTAGATGACAGCGGCAGTTGTGGCCTCACCGAGTGACCCCTGCTGCGATGTCCCCTTGCTGTGCTGCGACCTGGGCCTGGAATGTTTGTGCCTCTGCCACTCGCAGGTGAAGAGCCTGCCACCTCTCTGTCTGACATACTGTTTGTTCTAAAATGTACAGACACTGTTTGATGAAGATATCTGTATATGATAAATACACACCCTGTATTTGACTCCAAATTAACCCAGTAACAAGCTTGGTAACCCTTGGATATAAATTGCACTCCACAAATGGGCAGGAAAATTGACTTGTATGTGCCGTTTAAAAACTCTGTGTATTTTACTGAATATAAAAGCACAAACAGGCTTAATTAACCTTCGGATATGAATTATGCTACAGAATTTCTTCTGTGGCGGTGAAAAACAAAGTTTCTTTTACTGAGTACAACTGCAGAACAACGCTTAATTAACCACTGGATGTAAATTGCGCAAAAGAATTGAGTAACCACAAACTACGAGCTTTGTAGCATGTTACAATGGCGTGTTTTCTACGCTACACAACATGAGAAAAATTTTTAATTAACCTTCGCTTGTGAATTATGGTACAGGAAAATTTTAATTTTTGGCGGTGAAAAAGACGGTTTCTTGGAGTCACCACAGCAGAAAAACAACGCTTAATTAACCCCTGGATGTAAATTGTGCAAAAGAATTGAGCAGCCACAAACTACTAGCTTTGTAGCGTGTTACAATTGCGTGTTTTCTACGCTACACAACAAGAGAAAAAATTTTAATTAACCTTTGCTTGTGAATTATGCTACAGGAAAATTGTAATTTTTGGCGGTCAATAAACCTACTACACCCCTTGATGAATTCCTTGAGGGGTGTAGTTTCTATAATGGGGTCTTTTTAGTGGTGTTTTTTCGTTTTTAGAACCTTTAGGCATCAACAAATCCAATATGGTGGCTATAAAATGTCATAATAAAATGATAGCTTCAAAATCCAGTAGGTGCTCCTTCAATTCTGAGGCCTGTGTTTGAGTCAAATAACATACTATGGCCACATATTACATATTTCTAAAAACAGTAGATTTAGGGAAACATATATTGCATTGTGTTTTTCTGTTAACATATACTAAATTCCATGAAATAATAGATTAAAATTGAAAATTGGCGGTAAAATGTCATTTTTCTGCCAATTTTCTTTAATTCCTGTAACAACTAAAAGGTTAACAGACTTTCTAACTGCTGTTTTAAATACCTTGAAGGCTGTAGTTTCTTAAATGGGGTGATTTATGGGGATGTCCAACATACAGGCCCCTCAATTCTACATGTGAACTGAAGTGGACCCTAAAAAATCTCTCTTTGTAATTTTCTTGAAAACTTGAAAAATTTCTATTATATTTGTAAGCCTCCTAACTTCCTAAAAATGTTAAATAAATTTTAAAAAATTATGCCAACATACAGAAGACATACGGTAGATTCTATTTATAAATTATTTTGTGTGATATTACTGTCTGTCCTAGATGGAGAACATTTTTGAAAATGGCAATTTGGGGTGCTCACCCCAAAAAGAGATATTCCCTGTCTGAGCCACTCCTTGCCTCCCACCCAGCCAGCCAGTATCGCTCTGATCGGCACTGATGAGGGGCAAATCCCCGAAACGGCTGTCTACAGATGGGTGATGCTGGCTTGGGTAATATCCGTTTTGCTTTCTAAAGACTCAGTGGGTCAAAAGTAAATTGCGGATTTGTTACATCCAATAGAGGGCGCTTGAACTTCTCAGCTCCTTTCCCATAATGCATTGTGATATGCAGATGCTTAGTGAAGGGCAAAAAGGCAATTCAAAACTCCACACACCTATATGGTGCGCTCTCCAAGGAGAGATATTCCCTTTCTCAGCTTCATCCTTATCATTGAATGAGTTAAGGGTGCAACTCCCTACCCAGATGTGTTAGGGTATAGAGCCAGGTATTTATGGAGTCATTCAAATAGGGGGGGGGGGAGGTTGCCATGAGCTGTCCCTCACTGATATGTAATTGATGAGCTATCCTGAGAAGAGGCCATCAATTCTGTAATCTGGAAACCCCATTAAGTAGCCCCCATTCTACTAAACTGATGTAATTTCTGCTACAACTTCACAGGCATCATTAAATGGGTCATCAAGCACAACATTAATTTTATTGACTTGTGATTATACAATATAACGTTATTAATAATGAATACATATTACATTTAGATAGACCTTACCTGGGGCACAGTAGGTGCAGGGTTCAAAGACTGGCATCCATAAATAGCGATGGATATGGACACACTAAACAGGAGCAGGTTAGTGATGAGAAGCAGAGAATAGATGACCATTCCACCAGTCTGTCCAAAACAAAGCATATATATATATGTAACTATAGCCATAGCATCCACTGCAGCTGTAATGGAGCCCAGAGGTTGAGGTGGGCCCCTCAGGTGCAGGGACATTTTTATAAGTTGGTGACTTTCTGGTATCTAGCACCACTCTGTGGGTTCTCTCACTACTATTTATACCTTTTCTTGTCTTTTGGTAGAAGGGGCCTATCTCATTGTGCTTTCGGGCCCAATGATTTCTTGTTACTTCCCTATCTGTAAGGCTATATTTACTCAAATATGATGCAGAACTTGACTGAAAATCAGTAGCAATCATCTAAGTGGGACTCTTTCTGCAGCATGCACAATGATTTCTGTCAAAGAAAGGCATAGCTGAAAAAGTTTCTCATCACGCTGTTTCACTTAGTTTTAGCAGTTTTGCACTTACTCTGTTATAATAGAAAAGTAGCCACTAAAATAACTCAGTATCCTTTCTCTCTAGCACGGATATGGGATCTCTCAGTCCCAACATATATCGTAGCATAAAATAGCAATCCGGCTAATTCATAAAACATAAATTTTTATTCTTTTCCACCTTTAAAAGCATACATACACCCGCTCTCTTCGGCGTTATGCAATCATTGAACATTTGTGATAGGATACTTAAGTTATTAGTTGCGGCGGTTCACCGTTCAGTTGCAATGTCCACAGACCATCTCAGTCTTCATCCCGACGGGGTTTCCTTGGAGGTACGCCAGGAGACCGGGCTGAGTGCATGTCTAACTGCAATTGAAATTTCATAACGCCGAAGAGAGCGGGTGTATGTATGCTTTTAAAGGTGGAAAAGAATAAAAATGAATGTTTTATGGATTAGCCGGATTGCTATTTTGTTGCACTTACTCCGTGTCACGGTCTGGTAGTGGACCTGCTGGACCACCGCAGGCGATGGTGAAAGCCCACACCAGGGGGCGGAATCTAAGTATGTCCCAGTATTCACCAGAGCCCACCGCAAAGCAGGAAAGACTTGTTGCAGCGGGAATCTACCAGGTCGCTTCCACTGGCGGGGCTTGCCTGCGGTGGCGGCCAAGTGTAGGCAAGGTACAGATTCGTCAGGCAGGCTCGTAGTCGGGGACAGGCAGAAGGTCAGGACAGGCGGCTCTGGTTCGTAGTCGTGGACAGGCAAAGGATCTGGGCAGGCGGCAAGATTTGTGGTCGGTAAACGTAGGCTAGCGGTTTGGTACACGTTAGACAAGCCTAGACTGGACTTCTGGAACACTTTCTCCAAAGGCATGAACACTAAGGATCTGGCAAGGCTGCGAGGAAGAGGCCGGACTTAAATAGGAACAGTGCCTGGCAATGACCAATTACCGGCGCACTGTTCCTATTTAAATTTCACACTGCCGCCGCGCGCGTGCCCTAGGGAGCGGGGCCGCGCGTGCCGCGGGACAGAGACGGACAGTGCAGGAGCGTGGCCGGGTAAGTGAATGCCGGCACTGACAGGGGGATGAGCGGACCCCGAACCTGACGTGCGGGACGGGGCGCTGCTCGGCGTCGGGGCACGGATGCGCCTGCGACCCAGAACGGGGGTTGCAGGGGCATCCGTGACAGTACCCTCCCCCTTGGGCCCCCCTCCTCCTGGAGTGGAGGAATTTCTCTATGATGCTGCGGTTCAGGATGTTCTCCTCCGGCTCCCAAGACCTTTCCTCGGGCCCGAACCCCTTCCAATCAACTAGAAAATAACGCTTCCCTCTAGTTCTCCTCATACCCAAGATTTCCTTGACCTCAAAGACATTGGAGGCATCATCCACAGACAGAGGAGGGACAGACTTCTGAGAGAAATGGTTAAGGACCAGGGGGTTTAGTAATGAGACATGGAAAGATTTGGAAATTCGCATGGTAGGAGGGAGCCGGAGTTTGTAGGAGACCGGGTTAATGCGACTAAGAACCTCTAAGGGTCCCAGGAAGCGGGGTCCCAGTTTGTAGGAAGGCATCTTAAGGCGGACATATTTGGCCAACAGCCACACCTTGTCACCCGGGGAGAAGACAGGAGGAGGACTTCTTCTTTTATCGGCTTGAATCTTCATGCACTCGGAAGCACGGAGTAGAGACTGGCGGGTCTAGGACCAGGTGGTCTTCATGTCCTAGACCAATGCATCCGCCGCTGGCACCTCGGATCGGGATGCCAGAGAGAGAGGTGGGCGGGGATACAGACCGTATACGATGTAGAAGGGCGAGGCCCCCGCGGACTCTGAATCTAGGGAGTTATAAGAGAATTCCGCCCATGGCAGCAAGTTGGACCAGTCATCTTGGCGTGCAGAGACGAAGTGACGTAGGTAACACCCCAAAACCTGGTTGACCCTCTCCACCTGACCATTCGTCTGAGGGTGGTAAGCGGAGGATAAGTCAAGCTTCTCCTGGAGTTGGGTAGACAGGGCCCTCCAAAACTTGGAAACAAACTGGACCCCTCAATCCGAGACAATTTGCTGAAGGAGCCCATGCAGATGAAAGACATGATGAAAGAATAGCTCTGCCAGGCGGGGGGCAGACGGCAGGACAGGCAGCTGGACAAAATGCGCCATTTTGGAAAACCGATCTGTGATCACCCAGACAATGGTGTTGCCAGCCGAAGGAGGGAGATCGGTTACAAAGTCCATCGCTATATGGGTCCATGGATGAGTAGGGATGGGTAATGGGTGTAGTAGGTCTGCTGGCTTGTGACGAGGTGTCTTGTTGCGGACACAGGAGTAACAAGACTCAACGAAGTCCTTGACATCCTTAACGAGCCCTGGCCACCAATAGAACCGGGATATCAAGAGAAATGTTTTTCGGGCACAGGGATGACCGGCCACCAAGGAGCAATGTCCCCATTACAAGATACGTCTGCAGAGAGCAGGCCTTACGTAGATCTTTCCTGGGGGAACCTTCCAGAGGTCAACTGGAGCAGCTAAGACGTTCTGGGGGAATTATGTGCTCCGGAGTAGTCTCTTCACCCACCACGTCGGAGGCATGGGAGAGGGTGTCGGCTTTCACGTTCTTCTCTGCGGGCCGGAAGTTGATCTGTAAGTCAAACCGGGATAAGATGAGCGACCGTCTAGCCTGGCGTGGGTTAAGTAGCTGAGCCGTCTTGAGGTATTGGAGGTTTTTGTGGTCCAAATAGATGCGGATGGGATGGCGAGCACCTTCCAGCAGATAACGCCATTCCTCCAACACCAGTTTGATAGCTAGTAGCTCCCGGTCACCAATCGTGTAGATCCTCTCGGCCGAGGAGAACGTCCTGGAAAAGAAGCCACATGTTACTGTTTGCCCGTGGGCCCTTTTTGCGTAAGAACTGCTCCGACCCACACAGACGCGGCATCCACTTCCAACGTGAATGGTCTCGTGGGGTCCGGCCGCAAAAGGATAGATGCTGTGGTAAAGGCAGACTTGAACTTAGAGAATGCCTCTTCCGCTTCGGAGGGCCAGCTGCGCGGGTTAGCGTGTTTCTTTGTAAGTGCCACTATCGGTGCCACTAGCGTAGAAAAGTGGGGAATAAATTGGCGATAGTAGTTACAGAACATCAGGAAGCGCTGTATGGCTCGCAGGCCGACTGGGCGTGGCCACTGCAACACGGCCGACTTTTTCGCTGGATCCATTTGTAGGCCTTGGTCAGAGATGATGTATCCCAGACACGGAAGGCTGGTTTGGTGGAAGAGGCACTTCCACAGCTTGGCATACAGATGGTTCTCCCGGAGACGCTTCAACACCTGACGAACATGGCTGCGGTGGGTTTCGAGGTCAGGAGAGTACACCAAGATATCATCTAGGTAAACCACTACACAGGTGTAGAGGAGATCTCGGAAGATGTAATTCATGATCTCCTGGAAGACGGCAGGGGCATTACACAGTCCGAATGGCATCACCAGGTACTCAAAGTGCCCGTCCCTGGTGTTGAAAGCCGTCTTCGATTCATCACCCTTGCGGATTCGGACCAAATTGTAGGCCCCTCTCAGATCCATCTTGGAGAAGATCCTTGCGCCCTGCAGATGGTCAAAGAGCTCTGTGATCAACGGCAGAGGGTACCGGTTTTTCACCGTGATCTTGTTCAGACCCCGGTAGTCTATGCAGGGCCGTAAAGAACCGTCCCTCTTTTTTACGAAAAAGAACCTCGCACCCGCGGGGGAAGAGGACTTTCGTATAAACCCCTTCTGGAGATTCTCCTGGATGTACTCCGACATGGCTTGTGTCTCTGGAACGGATAAGTGGTAGACTCTGCCCCGAGGAGGACTGGTGCCAGACAGTAAGTCAATCGGACAGTCGTAAGGACGATGCAGGGGAAGACTCTCAGCTTGTTTCTCAGAGAACACATCAGCGTATTCCAGATACTCGGGCGGCAGACCGGGCAGTGGCTCACGAAGGGTTGAGCGGCAGCAGGAAAGCACCGGGCGAGGCGCCACCAAACAACGCCCCCGACAGTTGGAACCCCAATGAGTTACTTCTCCAGACGTCCAATCCAGCGTAGGAGAGTGGAGCCACAGCCATGGAAGTCCGAGGAGAACCGCCGACGTGGAGCGAGGCAACATGTAGAAGGAGATCTCTTCCTTATGTAGCGCCCTCACGTGGAGGGACAGTGGCTTGATGGCAAACTGCATGGTGTCGCTAAGCAGCTCCCCGCTGACAGACGAGATAACGAGCGGTTTCTCCAGGCGAACCACCGGAAGACTATACTTTTTCACCAGAGACTGATGGATAAAGTTCCCGGCTGCGCCCGAATCCAGAAACGCCGGAACTCAGAACGAGATTCCAGCTTCAGACACAACCTGTACTGGCATCAGCAGGCGTGGAGAGGAGGAGTTTGCACCTAGGTATGCCTCTCCCACAGAACCTAGGTGCGGAAGTTTCCCACATGCTTGGGACACTTGGTATAATTCCTTCGGAAATGTTCTGAGCTGCCACAGTAGAGGCACAAGTTCCTTTGCCGACGCTGGACCAACTCTTGCTCGTGAGACAAGCCCGGTAAATCTGTATGGGCTCCGCGGTGGGTGTTGGCGACTGTGGCACAGGAGGCCTCTGGAACACCGGTGCCAGGCGGGGAAACCGGCGAGGTTGGGCTAGCTGACGCTCTTGCCGAAGCTCCTCTTCCCGTTCAATGAAGCGCACATCAATGTGGGTAGCTAACCGGATCAAGTCACTGAGGGAAGATGGTATGTCTCTAGCGGCCAAGACGTCCTTAACTCGGCTTGAGAGCCCTTTCTTGAAGGTGGCGCACAGAGCAGCCTCGTACCATGACAGTTCTGAGGCTAGGTTGCGGAATTGCACCGCGTAGTCTCCCATGGACAAATTCCCCTGACGTAGGTTTCGGAGGGCTGTCTCGGTGGAGGATTCACGAGCTGGTTCCTCGAACACATTACGGAACTCCCTGAGGAACGACTGTAGGTCCACCGTCACCGGATCGTTCCTGTCCCACAGAGGTGTGGCCCATGCCAGGGCCTTCCCGGAGAGTAGGCTGACCACGAAGGCTACCTTGGATCTTTCCGAAGGGAACTGACCAGCCATAAGTTCCACATGAAGAGAGCACTGGGTGATGAAGCCCCTGCAGGCCTCGGGATCCCCGTCAAATTTAGTCAGCATGGAAAACCAGAGATTAGGACCGACCGGAGCGACAGGCACGGGAGGAACCACTGCAGTCGACTTCTGCTGCTGAGTGGCGATGAACTGCTGCATCAGAGAGGAGAGATGCTCGAGCTGCTGCACTTGCTGCACGATCTGCTTCGATTGGTTGACCACGACGGTGGTGATGCTGGCGACGCTCGGCAAAGACACCTCGGCGGGATCCATGGCGGGACCCTACTGTAACGGTCTGGTAGTGGATCCGCTGGACCACCGCAGGCGATGGTGGAAGCCCACACCAGGGAGCGGAATCTAAGTAGGTCCCGGTATTCACCAGAGCCCGTCACAAAGCGGGATAGACTTGCTGCAGCGGGAATCTACCAAGTCGCTTCCACTGGCGGGGCTTGCCTGCGGTGGCGGCCAAGGGTAGGCGAGGTACAGATTCGTCAGGCAGGCTCGTAGTTGGGAACAGGCAGAAGGTCAGGACAGGCGGCTCTGGTTCGTAGACGTGGTCAGGCAAAGGATCTGGGCAGGCGGCAAGATTCGTGGTCGGTAAATGTAGGCTAGCGGTTCGGTACACAGTAGACAAGCCTAGACTGGACTTCTGGAACTCTTTCTCCAAAGGCATGAACACTAAGGATCCGGCAAGGCTGCCTGGCAGAGGCCGGACTTAAATAGGAACAGTGCCCGGCAATGACCAATTACCGGCACACTGTCCCTTTAAATTTCCCACTGCCGGCGTGCGCGTGCCCTAGGGAGCGGGGCCGCGCACGCCGCGGAACAGAGATGGACAGAGCAGGAGCATGGCCGGGTAAGTGAACGCCGGCACTGACAGGGGGATGAGCGGACCCCGTACCCGACGTGCGGGATGGGGCGCAGCTCGGCGTCGGGGCACGGATGCGCCTGCAACCAGGGACGGGGGTCGCAGGGGAATCCGTGACACTCTGTCTCCTCAGGCTGTGGGAGGTTCTACAGCAATGATTAGCATATTCAATTTCTAGGGAGCCCTTACTCTGACAGTGCAGGAGACTGTTATCTCTAACAAGATTTCAGAGAAATCATTGCTTTTCAGTCCTCACAGCATTTGTACCTTTTGTTTAGTGAAGCTAATCTTGTTAGATATAATTAGTTTGCTTTTATCTCAGTCCCTCAGTGGGGTGACATTACTCCCTGCTCTTTTCTCTCAGATAAAAAAGTGTCTCAGCAATCATTTATTTTCTGTAGGTAAACCTGGTAGTAAGCCTTCAATCCAGATGCAGCACCATCACAAGAGTAAGAAAGTATTACACAGTGCCCAATCATATCAATGTATTAGTAATGCAGGACAGGATAGTTCCTCCAGAGCAAGAGACACTCTTTGTTATCACTCTCTACTTTGAAAGGATCCTGAACATTAGACCTCTCTGTATTATCACAGAATTCCAAAATAGGGTTTATGGAAATCGGTTTCCTAAATCAGAGAACCCCTTTAAGAAAAGTCATTTTTGGTTGTTAAGTTACTGGCTGTTATGCCAGATAATGGAAAATAACTGCAATGGAGATTTATTGTATGCTTGTATTGTACGCTCCATATAGTGACCCTGGAATATGGATGTAAGATATATATTGTTGTCACGGTCCGTGCCGCGTTCCTGTCCGTCGCCGCGGCCTCTGCTGTCGCCGTGTGCATTCCTGGCGCCGCTGCTTGCCGCCTGTGGTTGCTGTGTGGCTTTTCCCGTGCTGGCCATGCTGCTCCTCCATCTTGGCTCCTGCCCTGACTCATTGTTGCTCTATAGAGGGCGGCGGCCACATCTTCCACTCATTTATTCCCACAGTGTGCAGCGGGGTTGAGCTTCCTCTATCAATCCCCTTCTACCTGTATGGTTATTAGCCTGCTCCTCCCTACACTCCCTGCCTGATCCTTGTTGTGTTGTTAGTGGCATTTGTTGAGCTCTTGTTGCTGTGTGTTTTCTGATCCTGTTTGTTAGCAGTCCAGTGTGCACACGTTGTCTTCTTTGTGTCTTTGTGGTTTCCTCTATATTTGGTTAGTCTCTATGTTGGCCTGTGTTCCTGCCCTGGTCGTGCCTTGGTTCCTTGCCGGAGTTTAGTTTAGGTCTCTGCTTGTTCTTGGTGTTGTTTCCAGTCTGTCTATGTATTGTTCCTTTGTCTTATGTTTAATCCTCCTGTTTGGCATCCGTTTTGTCCTGTCTTTGTTTGTACCTGCACATATCTTTACCTAGTCTGCCTTATCGGTGCTCCTATTCTGTTGGTGCCTACCTTTGGCACTTCTGGCCAGTCTGGTCAGCTGCCACTGCTGGGGACTGCTCTAAGGTAGCACCTGGCGGCTGTTGGGGTAAGCCATCCTTACCATCAAAGGCTCTGTGAAGATGCCCGATGGCCGCTTAGTCACGCCCCCTTGGAGCAAGCCCGGCAGTGGTCCAGTGGGTCCCCTACCCACTTTACCCGCTCATCCGTTACAATTGTATGATGTATCATAATTACTTGCAGTACTTGTATTCACTGGATCTAATGTGATGTATACTCTCCATGTGTGGTTTGAATAAAGATAATTTAAAAAGGAGGCCAAAAAAAATTTATATAGACAAATATTCATTTCTTATAAAGGTAAAAGAGAAAGTACGTCTTATATTTCCAAGTATAATCTGAATGAACCCCCTTTATTGCACAATCTTCCACAAAAATAAAATAAAAACAATTGTACTCACATCTTTGTTTTGACATCGAGGGTACAAATCATTGGTAAATAAAGGACACCCGGTGGATGTTATTACGATGTCCAGACAGGCTGTTATTATTCCAATGCAACTGACAATCGCACCTAAGATGTTTAAGGCAAGAGAACCCTTCACCTACAAGACAAAAAGGAAAAACATTGACTTCTTTGGTTGTTTTCGGACTCCTTTAGTACATGAACCAATAAGGTATTTAGGGCCACAGTTCCTGGGTTTCTGAACATAATCAGGGCCGCTGCTCATGTGCCATTGATATTACTTATTTCCAGGGTCATTACTAGAATTTATAGTGCCCGATAGCAATAATTATATGGATAACAGCATCATATATCAGAGAATACACATAGTAATGTTAGTTAGTATAAAGCCACCAACTTCTTATCCCTAATAAAAATTTGTCTTTGACTGTCTTTGTTGCCTACAGAAACCAATCAGAGTTCAGCTTCCATTTTTCCATAGCAGTATAAGGATTGGTTGCAATGGGCAACAAAGACAGTTTTATTGTTATACAGTTTTGATAAATGATGCCTTGCCTTTATACCAGGATAACTAAACTCCCCCTGCCCTAACTTATTGCCTGTCTGACCACCATTATTTAGTGACCCTGCTGTACCAAATACTTCAACCTGATTGTGTCAAGTGTAGGGACCTGAGAATCCCTGAAGAGAAGACCAGATCCCTGTATTGGGGTCAAAGAGTGAAGGCCAGCGGTCTCCTTAGACTCCACTTCTCAGTATAGCCATTCGCCAAATCAATACACTTCAGGACACCAGATATAAGTGTATGGAAAACCAATCTGCTCTAGAGTTCTGGGACCAAAAAGATTCCAAGACCTAACTGAGGCCCTGAGAAGATAACTCCTGTAGGTGTTTCTTTCAAAGGATAACCCCCTAATGTATAAAGGAATTTAGCAACCACGCCATACCATAGAAAGCCTTCTCCCGTCTCTCAAGCAGTCACTTTCAACACATAAATCAGGTAAGATGCAACATATATAAATATTTAATCAAGCAAACCCTTGTGAACACAGATTACAGCACTTCCAAAGCTTCCAATACTTTGATTTAAGGTGGTATACTCAAGTGTCAATGTTCTGGCATTTATTTGGCCATTCAACTCAGTTCATCCGATTTCCCAGAAACCTGGATAGATTGGGACCATCAGACACCAGGCAGAACGTAACGCACACCTGTGCGACGTTTTGGGGGAAGTGCCACCCCCTTTTTTAAGCAAGCTCGGATGGACTGAGTTGAACAGCCGAATGAATGCCGCAACATGGACACTTCAGTATCTTACATACATTTAAATCAAAGTGTTTTTAATTTTTATAAGCACTCTCATCAGTATGCACAAGGATTCATTTAATTAACTATTTATATATGTTGCACTGTACATGATCTATGTGTTGAAAGCTCCTGTAGGTGACCTGTATGCCTCCCTTGTTTTTTTTTTTCTAACACTAATTTTTTTTTTTTATACAAAAAATGTCTGTTTTGGTGAATATTTGTGTTGCCCATGAAATTCCAGTTCCCGGCAACTTTACATAGTGCTGTGCATTGTACTATTCCTCTGTCATTTCTCCTGGAAATGGATAAATAAATTGACAGTGGGTGTTAACATTTCCCTTGACAAAGGGATGTTACTACTTAGTCAGACACACTGTCAGCACTAATTGGACAATAATTGTCAGGAACTGATTAAAAGCCCCATATTATAGTGGATTCCACGTGGAAACCTCAGCAGGTAAACAGAACATGGATTAGACCATTGAATGAGGCTAATCTGCATCACAAATACTACTGCAACATCCTTCTCTGTGGCCTACAGCTCACACTCGTGCTCCCCATCCTCAATTCTGGTGCCCATCTTATCCACCTCTCTCTTCGCTACTCCTCTGCCTCTCCCATCTACCAATCCCTACACTGGCTACCACTTGCCCAGCGAATCCAGTTCAAGTTACTAACCCTGACCTACAGGGCTGTCCATAACCTCTCCCCTCCATACATCTCTGCTTTAATCTCCAGATATCTCCCCTCCGCTCCTCACAGGACCTTCTTCTCTGCTCTCATCAGCTCCTCAAACAACCGTCTCCAAGACTTCTCCCCTGCTTCCCCCATTCTCTAGAACTCACTGCCCCAACACATCTGACTCTCCTCTACTGTCACTATCCTCAAAATCAACCCTAAAACTCCTCTCTTCAGGATTGCCTATAGCCCACAATATCCCCACTGCCACTATACCTCCCACAAACATGTCTGCCCCTCATCTTCTGCTCTTTCCACCTTCCCTTTAGACTGTAAGCCTTCATGGGCAGGGTCCTCTTTCCCTCTGTACCAGTTGTTAGTATTTATCATCACCATTGTACTTGTTTGACATATGTTATGTACTGTATGTAACCTCCTTGAATGTACAGCATCCTGGAACTACTGGCGCTTTAAAATAAATATTATGGCTCCGGGAGGGCCTCGCTCTCCCCCTCAGGGCAATCCCCTCAGCTTATGGGGACCCACACCCGCATGGACTCTCCTGTCTGCCTTCCCGCCTCTCTGGATCAACCGGCACATCACTCTCCCTCAGGGCCTTCACCTAGTGTTTCCAATCCTGCCAGCACTCCCAGGGGCCCGCTGGACCCACCCCCTCTGGGGCAACAGGCGCCAGCTGCGCCCTCGCCGGCCTGGTCCATGGGCTCTTCGTGGTGCGCCACCTCTACAGGTAGAGACTTGGACTGCTGCCCTGCACCTCAACGGTCCACCTTCCAGGCCACTAGTCCTCATGTCTCTATCTCCTCCAGTTATCCTATGGATGCACATTTCACGGATCCAAAGGCGGTGAATCCAGATTACGCTCAGGGTCCTGATGGGGCACTACTCTCTAGTCCCTTTGGAGTGCACTCGCTCTCGTCTGTCGCTTCGGATGCTGGTCGGAATCACCCTTTGTCTCTCCGGTCCAGCGTCTGCAGTCAGCCGGTGACACTTGCCGACATGCAACAGCTTACCTGGAATCTGCCGACGAGGCAAGATATTTCTTCTATGACCCAGCGACTGCTCGGGGAATGGAGGAAAGAATTTGCCCAATTCCGTTTGGAACTCTCTACCATGTCTAACAAAGTGGACTCCCTTCAGCATGCCCAAGAGTCGTCCTCCACTACCATATCTGCCCTGCAGGGAGTGGTACAACAACACACCTCCCAGCTGTTTCATCTTCAACAACACCTGGATGATGTAGAGAACAGGGGGCGGCGCAACAATTTGCGGATCCGTGGGCTTCCTGAAACGGTTCCTGCCTCTGATCTCTATTCAACTGTCTCTGCTATTTTCAACGATATCCTGGATCGTCCTCCAAATGCCCACATTGAGCTTGATAGGGTTCATAGAGCCCTCCGCCCTCCAAGTCAAGACGATCTGCATCCTCGAGATGTCATCTGTCGCGTCCACTTCTTCTTGCTTAAGGAGGACATTATGAACCGGGTTCGGAAGGGCCGCTCTCCAGTGTACAAAGGTTCCGTTCTACAGATTTACCCGGATCTATCTCGCCATACTCTCGCCCAGAGAGCCATGCTGAAACCCAT
This sequence comes from Phyllomedusa bahiana, assembly GCA_025379985.1. Lineage (NCBI taxonomy): Eukaryota > Metazoa > Chordata > Amphibia > Anura > Hylidae > Phyllomedusa > Phyllomedusa bahiana. The sequence goes on from JAODAL010027411.1 coordinate 23,005, forward strand.
TCTGGCTGTGCTTCGGGAAAGGAACATTACCTACAGGTGGGGCTTCCCCTTTGCTCTTATTGCCCGTCTGGGGGATCGTTCCTACACTATACGTTCCCCTGAAGATATCCCCGCCTTTCTGCAGGATCTCCAAATCTCTGATATTTCTCTGCCGGACTGGCCCACGCTTTCCTCCTCGTTGCAAAGGAAGCCCCAGGTTCAGCCCCCGACTGGCCCTACTCCTTCGGGATCAGGTCTCCCACCCAGGAAAGTACGTAACAGACGATCACGCTCTGTCAAGACCTATTTGGTCTCTGGTCCGTCCCGTGCTCGTGATTCGGAGGCTGCGGCCTAATTGCCCCTGCCATCTCTAGGTGCTGTTGACCTATGTTTGAGGACTCGGGGAGGACATTCCCTGTGCTTGGTTTCTATTGCACCTTTCTTTTTGATGTTCTCCGTCTTGATTTCTGGTGCTACCCCTACTCTGGTTGCCATGTGTTAACATGTTGTTGCAGATTAGCCTGGTATTTTTTTGCATTGTTTTTGTCATGCTGCTAAAGGAGCTCTCTCTGAACCATGCCTATCTTCTACGTTCCCCACGTAGGTTCGGGATCCCCTGCGGGTCAAGTTTTGGCTCGAGGGTCTCCCTGGTTCACAGACGCTAGATGTGTTTCTTTTGCGGGGGTTCTTTCCCCCTGCTTTCCTTCTTCTCCCCCTTTCCCTCCTCCTTTTTTGTTCCCCCTTCCCCTCCGTCGGGCTTCAGGGTTGGTAGTACGCAACAGCGTTTCTCCCCTTGAAAATGGGAGATCTTAACATAGCTTCTCTCAACACCAAGGGCCTAAACGCCCCTATGAAACGTTCTCAGATTCTCTATCATTTTCACAAGAAACGAGTTCATATAGCGTGTTTTCAGGAGACTCATTTCATGACCTCTCAGGCCCCCTCCCTTAAAAACAGATATTATACTGATTGGTATTGTGCCAATCATTCCCTCTCGAAGTGTAGAGGGGTCGCCATCGCCCTCCACAAGTCCCTCCCGCATCAGGTGTTGGACTGCATTATTGACAGTGAAGCTAGATATGTCATTTTAATTTTGTCTATTAACGGGCAGACGGTCACTGTAGTTAACGTTTATGCTCCTAATCAGGGTCAGGTGTCGTTCCTCCTAGCCGTCCTAGAGGTGCTGGAATCCCGGGTGACGGGGACCATTTTTTTCTGTGGGGATTTTAATCTGACGCTGGACCCGACGCTTGACAACTCCTCGGGCCGCTCGTCCCTTCCTTACTCTGCCATTAAGCGGGTGAAGAAGGCTCTTTTTCGTTTCCAACTTAGTGATAGCTGGCGTCTCCAACACCCCTCGGACAGGGACTACAGTTTTTACTCCATACCCCACAAGACATATAGTCGCATTGACTATCTCCTTATTCAACATGGTGCCCTCCCGTGGTTGCGACAGACCTCTATTGGCAATATGATATGGTCGGATCATGCTCCTGTTTTTGCATCACTCTCTCTCCCATCCGCGGCTATTAAGCACCGGACTTGGAGACTTAACGAATCTCTGCTGACCGATCCGGTCTGCGTGGCCGACTTGCATCAGACAATCGAGAACTTTGTTGTCGATCATGGGAGGGACACAACTGCCCCCACGGTGAAGTGGGAGGCTTTGAAATGTGTCCTGAGAGGCGTCTTTATTAAGCATGGGAGTCGTCTGAAGAGGGCTAAAGCAGCGACTGTTGCGAAGGCCTTACAAACGGTGACCACATTGGAGACTCTCCACAAGCAAGCCCTTTCTCCATCTATCCTTCAGGAGCTGTTGGTGGCTCGTCTCGAGGTGCGACGCCTCTTTGAGGCCTCGTGGGGCAGGACGCTGCAGACGTGCCGCAGTAGGTTCTATGAGTTTGGTAATAAGAGCGGCCGTCTCCTGGCTAGGGCATCTAGAGACCAGATGGCCTCCTCTTTTATTCCCTGCATCAGAGCTCCTTCGGGTAACCTACTTCATACCACACCGGAAATCGCGCAGGAATTTAATTCCTACTATTCCAAACTCTATCGGTTACCCCCAAACTCCTTAATATCCTCTCCTTCCTTGCAGACACCTCCCTCCCCATCCCCTAAACTCTCTCCCGATTCGGCACAGGAGTTGGAAGCCCCTTTCTCGGCTGACGAGATTAAACGGGTGATAGAGGGTCTTCCAGGGGGCAAAAGCCCTGGCCCGGACGGCTTCACAGCCCCTTTTTTCAAGACCTTGCTAACTCCTCTCTCCCCGATTCTTCTTACTACTTTCAATGCCATTTCAGCTACTACCCCAATCCCTGCGACTCTCTCCCAAGCACACATCACCGTGATCCCAAAAAAGGGCAAGGACCCTCAGGTATGCGGGAATTATAGGCCTATTTCTCTTTTAAATGTGGATCTGAAGATCTACGCTAAATTGCTAGCGAACCGCCTTAACACCTTCTTGCCTGGGTTGATACACCCGGACCAGGTTGGTTTTGTCCCCGGCAGGGAGGCCCGAGACAACACGCTCAAGACGTTGGACTTAATTCAGTACGCGCGCATGCGTGGGGTTCCCCTGATGGTCCTGTCCCTTGATGCTGAGAAAGCTTTTGACAGGATCTCATGGGACTCCCTGGCGTCCACGCTTGCTCGTGTTGGCTTGGGTCCCCTTTTTTCAGCTAAAATCCTGGCCTTGTATCAAAATCCTTCCGCCAGGGTGAGAATTAACGGAACCCTATCGGACCCCTTCGCTATCTGTAATGGTAACAAGACAGGGATGCCGTTGTCTCCGGCTGCTTTATTTTTAGTCATGGAACACCTCCTTGAATCCATACGCTCCAACCCGGACATCAGGGGTATCATGATTAGTGGTCGGGAATACAAGTGCTCGGCTTTTGCCGACGACCTCTTGATCTACATAACGAACCCCCTCATTTCCCTCCCGTCCCTGATGTCTGAGCTGAAGCGGTTTAGTGTTTGGTCTAACTATAAAATTAATTACACGAAATCTGAAGCCCTGAACATTACACTGGACCCGGGTGTCATTGATATTCTTAAAGGGAAGTTCTCTTTCGCTTGGCCTTCTAATGGTATTTCCTACCTGGGGATTTTCATCCCGGCTGATCCCTCCAAGTTGTTTGAAACTAATTTTTCTCCCTTGCTTGTCAGGATCTCCCATCTGCTGCGGCTGTGGTCCCAGCGTGACTTCTCCTGGTTTGGCAGGATGAACATACTGAAAATGTCCATCCTCCCAAAAATGTTGTACCTTCTTCAGACGATTCCCATTTTCATCCCGAACGCCTTCTGGGTCAAGGTATATCGTACCTTCAGTGACTTCATTTGGCTCTCCCGCCGCCCGAGAGTGCGACGTGAGGTGTTGTCTAGGCCTAAGACCGCGGGTGGCGTGGGTCTCCCTGATTGCCGACTTTATTATTTGGCCGCGGCCTATGCTAAATTTGTAGATTTGATCCATGCCTCTCAGGGGAAGTTATGGGTTCATATATCGCCCAGGCGCTATGTCCCCGGTCCTTTAATCTCTCTCCCCTGGACCCCTACCACTATTAGTTCGGAGTTGAGTGGGATGTCCTTTAGCACGACACACACCCTTTTGATCATCCGTAAGGCCAAGCCTTCTGAGGCCTTGATAGACCTGAAGGGCCCGTTGTTCCCAGTGTCTGACAACCACTTATTTCCGGCCAGTGCTTCCCAGAACAAGTTTCTGGGCAGCTCCAAATCGTGCCCCCTTCTGGCAACACACATTCATGCGAGTGGAAATTTGCTTCCTCTGTCTGATCTTCTGAGGGAAGGTTCTCCCACTCCCCTGAACCTATTCGAATACGCGCAACTGAAGCACTTTTTTCTTATGGTCATTAAGAAGATCAATTACGATAGAGCCCTCTCTCCCATGGAGAGACTCTGTCTTTCCCCCTCGGTCCCTAGGCACCTGATTTACCAGATCTACCTGTGGCTCCTTTCCCCTGCTGACCACTCCCTTCCCTCCTTTTGTGTGGCTTGGGAGAAGGAACTACAGCTGACTTTCACCCTGGACCAATGGAGGAAATGTTTTTACTTCACACATAAAGCCGTCATTGCTAGCAAATCTCAAGAAACCAGCTTCAAGATCCTCTCCAGATGGTACAGGGTGCCAGTCCTCCTCCATAAATGGTTTCCTTTGGTCTCGGATCTATGCTGGCGCTGTGGGGGAGCCGGGCACCATGGTACACATATGGTGGGGATGTTCGGTCCTCAGAGGGTTCTGGGAAACGGTCCTGCGGGTTATTTTTGATTGTACTGGGGTCTTGGTGCCTGATTCCCCTGAGGCCACTCTCTTGTTCATGTTCCAATTCCCTCAAACTAAATATAAGACATCGTTGATCAGACATCTCCTACAGGCAGCCAAAACGGTTATACCCAGGCGTTGGCGTCAGACCTCTCCCCCCTCCGTCTGCGAGTGGATAGAGGAGGTTTCTTTTCTCTGTCGGAGGGAGGAGTTGATTGCCACTCCCAGGATGATACCCTTAAGTTCCTGCCACACCTGGAACACAATGGACCCTGTATCAATCATCTCAGGCATTGAAGGCCTTATCGGGCTGATGCCCGGGATGCCGCCCGGCCCTCGGTTTTGATCTTTTCCCATTTTTTTTTCTTTTCTTAGTGTTTCCTCCTTTTGCCTTGCTGCCTCCCCTGTGGCTCGACGGACCGGAAAGTTCCCTCCCCCCCCCCCCTCTCCCCTTCTCCTCTCTTTCTTAACTTCTTAACGCAGTCCTAGGTTATGCTCTATTGAAAGCAGTTCTCTGCACAGGATTGTGTTTTTGTCATTTTCCATTATTGGATACATTTTGTAAAATGTGTATTGACTACTGCGTCTTTTCAAGTAGTTTGACTGCGATGGTTTATGCCGTTCTTGTTTTGTTATATGAAAATGCTTAATAAAGTTTAAATTTAAAATAAAAATAAAATAAATATTATTAATAATGGAGTTGACTATTCCAATAAAATCTAGCATTACCCCATAAGTCATTTTGTCAGACATTTGTGCATGTCTTTATATCCAAAATTACAGGTAGAGTAAACAAAACTCACCATACAAATGGATGTTTCCCGAGCTGATATAGTAAGACCCGCTGCAATGAGGTGCTACAAAACACATAACAAAAATTTATAAATCCCAAGAATGCAGTGCAATCCAAATAGCCAAGTAGGTGTAGTCAATTAAACTTACCAACACAGCTCCCCAGAAAGGGTCACCGCTAAAAAAAGAATAATGGACCTGAGAGAAAAGCATCCCGATCCCTAGAATAAACTGCACAATGCAGGAGACGATCAACAAAATCTGTAAAGACAAAGTAAAAATAAAAATCAGAATCATTCTTGGGCTATTTCACTATTGCAGGTCCAGTAGTCTTTCAGCTGTAACTGGCCCCTAAGAGCCTTTCACGTGGGCCAATTATTGGCTACTCTTACCCCATGTAAAAGTCCAATGATGAACTCATTCATCTTTTATACGGAGTAAAAATCATCATCCAATGTCATCACATCTCGCTGGTACACAGGTAGGTTATGAATGATCTTTCACCCTCCAACAACCGGGCACTGTAATGACTGCTTCAAAATTGATTGACACTCATAACGGGCAGTTATCAGCCTTAGTCCTTAGGCTTGATCTGATGCACCATTTCCATACTCAATACACTTTTAGGGTATAGTAAAGGAATGGGCAATTAACGATCCTTATACATAGGCAGATAATAATGAACGTTGATTGACGTACAGCAAGTCAACAGATACTTATTACTACAAGTCTTCACATTGGCCAGTTGTCAGGGTTGAACAGCTGCACAATGTATAGATTATTGATGCAACCACTTTCATCATTGTCTGCAGCACATTACCTGTCTGAGCAATGTGCTGACAACAATCGACCATTTTTCCCCTCGCATAAGAGTTTAATCAGATGAAGATTTGTTGGCCACCTCCAATGCGAAATAGGCTATTAAAATTGCACCAAAGAAAGATTTCACTTAACTCTAGTGACAACCGCCAAATAAAACAAACCCTTTGAGAGGTTGCCCAAGACTCACCCCTACTTTAAGGGCACAAGCTATCAAATAGCCATAAATATGGACTCTTTTACACCATTTATATGCCGTATAAAATAAGGTTTAAAAATAACTAAATATGCCCAGCTGCACAGTGTAGCATGTACCAAAATTTGTGATGATGAATCTTACTGGCTACATTTGCATGACACTGATTTGCTCCCCTTCTGTGCCACTGTATCTGATGCAAGTTCCTCACTATCGACTCTTCACTTCTGTTAGGTTGAGGTAAGCAAATATAGTTAACTGGCTTGTCTCACCATGCTGTTTCAAAAAAAATAACAGCCAGCTTCAGGCTTACACTTCCTGGGTGGTTCTACAACAATGATTTGCATATCAGCTCTGTTATTCCTAGCTGAGCCTGTTAGAGGGACATTTGTGATGGAGGTTTCTGAATGGCAGGGTACAAGGCTACAGAGCTGTATAGAATTAGAGTTTGTCAATAAGAAAGATGAACAAGCCCCTGTGCTGCTGATAAGACACAGCAAGGGTGTCACCATCCTGGTCAGGGCTGCTAGAGCAGACAGAGGTGGTTGCTAACTAGGGAAGCTTGTGTATACAGGCAGGCGATAAGAACTGCTCTAGCTTTGAAATGAAGCAAAATTGGTCTTTAATTACCTTTGTCTTCTGTCACACTTGTGTCTGCGCTACCCTCTCCTCACATCTCCTCGCTCCTACTCCGCTCCTGCCCTCTGTCTGTGACAGACACACCCATACTCCTGGCCTTGGGCGCACTGGCTTGTTAAGATTTAAAGTGCCAGTGATCACCTGACCTCCAATGGTTTATATTCTGCCCCTTTATTAGGCTCTGGTGAATACCAGAGGTCCATTACATTCTGCTCCCTGGTTTGGTCAGTGTCAACTCTTATGGTGACCCAGAGGATCCTCACCTTCATACGTGACAGTACAATCTGGCTATGGATCCCACTGATGCGCCGGATATCCATTATATCGCAGCTGTAGTGACTTGTTAAGGCATCCATCAGTAGCAAATTTTTCAGATGCTACAGACTATTATAGCATGGCTCTCAGAACTTGTACTTGCTGCAACTCCAACTGCCTCTTCCATTCCTACTCTACACCTACCACTGCCATCTTGTTACCACAGAGACCCCAAAACAATTTGCGTGTTGCTCAATCAGTGCACCATCCATTTTGAAGTCCTGGCACATCACTTCCCATCGGTGTTCTTCATAATTAGCTTGCTCTTCTGTGAATACTTAGCCTGATCCACATCCCTTTGGGAGGGAGGGAATTAGTTGACAGCTAGCCTGCAGGAATTTCAGTCTATCGGCAAGGTATTTGAAGAACCTTGGTGTGAGACCTTTTTCACATCTTCTCTGCTCTGCTTCAGACAAGGTGATTCCATGGTGGGGCAATACGCCGTTCAGTTCCACATTTTGGCCTCTGAGCTGGCCTGGAATAATAAGGCTCTCATAGTGGCCTTATGGGAAGGTCTTGCTGGGTGCATCAAGGACAAGCTAGCTGGTCGTGAACTTCCAACTACTCTGGATGACCTTATCACTCTAGCCACAAAAACTGACATTAATTTTTCTAAGAGGGAATTAGGGGCCAAATGTATGAAAACTGTCTACATCTAAAACTCTTTTGTTGCCCCTAGCAACCAATCAGAGCGCCCCTCTCATTTTTCCAGAGCACTATCTGAAATGAAAGGGGCGCTCTGTTTAGTTGCTATGGGCAACAAAGTGAGTTTTAGACCTAGACCGTTTTCATACATGTGGCCCAAGATCTTTACCACTAGACTGAGTCCACCTCACAGTCTTCCTCGCATTGCACCTAAAGTTCCAAAGTTCTCCAAAGCCGCCATCAACGTATCCTCAAAACAAATGTATGCAGATGGAGAGAGTTCATCTAACAGAGGAAGAACACATCTGCAGGTGCAGTCTGAACATTTGCCTATATTGTGGCAGCACAGGGCATTTCCTGAAAGACTATCAGGTTTGTCTAACTTCGTCTGGAAGACTCTAGTGCTTAGGCCTCGTGGGAGAAGCAAGCTTGGACAAAGATGCACCTGTTCCTCATCTGACCACACCAGTCACCCTCAGTCCCTTATCTAGCTTCAGTTTTTAAGTCCCTGCCATTCTGGGCACTGGTTTTTAAATTTTGTCCTCCAGTCAACCAAATAGACAAGCCTCTAAAGCAGGCTTCCTCAAACTGCACCCAGTTGAATACATCCACATGCCACGTTATAGAGATAAATGCATGATGGGAGTTGTAGTTCCACGCTGAGGCCGCATTTGAGGAGCCTGCTCTAAAGTTCTTCCTTAATGGAGTAGTCTGTGACTCAGCGCTCTACTTTTCTGAATCACTGCCGATACAGGTTGGGAGGTCTAATGCGGAAAATATCTCATTCTACGTTTTCTCACTCTACACTTCTGCAGTTCTCCTAGGCCTTCCGTGGTTGCAGCTTCACGCCCCCATAATGGACTGAAAAATAGGTGAGGCCACCCATTGGGGTCAGCTATGTCACTCACACTGCCTCAAGCGAGTATTCACAGATACTTCCTGTGCAGACACTCTACCGCCACGCCACTTCAGTCCTATGACTGCCATATTATCCCCTTGCCTGGCACTATACATCCTCTGTCTGTACCCAAAACCTAGGTTATATCCTCCCACGTCAAAGGAAACTTACAAAAAGGCTGTTGTGACAGGTCATCCTCTCTTACAGATGCTGATCAACACCTCCACCTGCCTCTACCCCTGCCAACAGGTTCTGGTGTTTCAGTTGTGGACTCCCATGTCGAAGAGTTTTCCCAGGTCATACAAGACATCTAGTCTTAAAAAAAGTTTGTGGGAAACCAAGGAAGATGTTTCTCCACACATTATCCAGAGAAAGAGGAGGCTTAAAATGAGAGCACTATCACGATGCATGCCGCGGACCACGGACATGCTTGTATCTACACTCCCCAGCCGCCCACTGCTGGTTACTCACCTCTCACCGCTCCTGCTCCACCCCCGTCCAGTGTCTATAACCGCCGCCATTTTTGGAGGGTTAGTTTTTACAGAACTCATTGTGTGGTATAAAGGGCATGTTATTTAGAACCTATGGCTCATTATGATTTAAGAAATACAAATTTTAAATAGTTTTCTTTACTTATTCCTTTACTTTCAATAAATTGCTTTGCACTGCCATACCCATATCTTTTTTATTTTTCTATAGCTCGACCTGTATAGTGGGCTCGTTAATGTTTTTTTTAATTGGTACCATTGTGCACTACATAATATATACCTTTTTAATTCCTTCATTTCCAGTCTGTTGGGAGGTGAAGTGATTTTTTGTGATCACCTTAGGATTTGGGTCAAAGTCAAATTCCAACCAAATCCAAACACTTTGATTCGGGTTGGCCCAAGTCAAGTTTGGACATAAGTCAGCAAAAACTCACTACCAACTGTTACTGTTGACCTAACCCTAAATTAAGATTAGGGTTCAGGCTTTTAGAATTAACTTCGTCTGCACTTCCAGTCCAGCGTTGCTGTCATTCGAACATGACTTCTCCTCTGACTTTGCTTCCAGTCCTATTTCACATTAACTTTAAAAACCTAGACCTAAATTATGGTTACAGTGAGTTAACCCTTGGGGCTTGTGGATATGATTACATTTGGTGTTAGGGACAGAGTATAAAAATTCGGGCTTAAGACTTCCCGAACTTGAATTTTCCTTTCAAGTTTGGTCAAAAAGTGTCTAAGTGAACAGAAACAGTTTAGAGCAATACTATTAGTACAATATGCTGCAATACTAATGTATTGCAGTGTACTGTAATTTTAGCACACGCCTGTTATGAGGTGTAGTAACATAATAGGCCTGGAGTCCTTCCATATGCCCCCAGATGCCATAAGAATCAAGCAGCATCCTACAAATGTATCGCTAGTGAGGGGCTCAAGTGATAGAGGGGCGCTTATTCCATCCAACAACATAAAATCCAAGTTTTTCTTGACTGTTAAAATGCCAGAATCATAATTATTTCTGATTCCACCTATTGAAAGTCTCATCGGTAAAAGCCAGCTGGCATCTCCTGTGTAAGAGATAGGTACTCTAGCATGCTTGCCAACCCTCCTTATCTGTCAAAACCAGATCTTAAAAGAATAAATGGATCTGGTTGGTTTAAGCCCTGCCCAAAAGTGTGTATTTTACAGGGTTTTGCTTTCAGAAATGGGGGATTTCTAGCCCATTTCAGGGTTTCTCCAGCAGTAAGCTGGGGGTCGGAAATCAAGTACCTCTCCAAGTATTCGAAATGCCTTAAGTTTGAAACAAATTATATAATAATACAAAATGTACAATATTGTATGCAGTGGGGCAAAAGACCCCCAGATATAGTAAGAACTGATTTCTGGCATTCCGATAAAGAACATTATACAAAATTTGTATGTTTTAGATACTCACCACAAGTCTTTTTGTTCGATACATTACTGATGATGGTGGTTTCTGTGGCATAATAGCAGCACACCATTGTGGTACAATAGTAGATGGGGTCATCATTGGAGGAGCACCCGTAACACCAGGCACCTCAGCAATATGTTGTATGTTCTCTGTAAGAACTGTGCTATGAGGACGGAAATGTTCAGGGGGACTGTTGCTGCAGAATTGTGTGCCATAACTGTGTGGTTCAGCTTCATTTAAAGGTGAACACATCATGGATACTTTACAATATGACCCTACAAACATTAAAAAATATAAAACAAAACACCTTATTTCAACACTTCAGTGCATGTTACAATGTCAATACACAATGTCATAGAGTCCAGCTGGCTCATGAGTTGGCAATGGTTGCAATTGCTACAAGGACCTAAAGTCCCATAAGTCCAACTTTGTAAATTCTGTGGATCTTTTTCTTGCTCTTCTTCCAAAAGTTGTATAGTCTTTTAGCAAGCTTGTTGGACATGGTCCTGGTAAAAAGTAAAATGCTGCAGGCACAGAGCAGGGTGACTGCCACAGGCTAGTCATTTCATCTTGCTTCCCATCTGTTAAAGTGATGGGAAAATAGTCTTTTAAAGACTGAACTAGCTGTACAGGCCATGTATCACTTACAAAAAAGGTTTAAACATTCTGTTTTTGATTAATATAACAAACTAACCAATATCATTCAGGGATTGGCATAAATGTCTGATGGATGCCAGTCCCACCTCACTTGTGTCCCTGCTGCATACAATGGAGAGGTAGTCTCTTTCTGTTCACTTCTCTTGGTGTTCTGAATACAGCCAAGTAATGGCCAGGGGTCCAAGTTCTCTAGAGATGCCACAGGGAAGGAAATAGATGTTGTACAAGGTCCAGCTGGGACTTGAAGTTCCACAGAAAGCTGACAGTATTGTCACACTAGTAAAAATTGAGGTGAGGTCAGTTTTGATCAAAAATGTATAGGGTGCAGCTGATATTTTGTTGTGTTAGTAATGTAACAGTGGCTGGAGTGGAGTACTGGACCTCTAAACACTTCCCTCATGTTGACAACAATTGTCAATTGGGGGGTTGTACTTGTGGAGACAGTCTATGACCCCTGGGGACTCCTAAACCGATTATGTCTGGGTGTAGGTGGGGAGAGGGGGTTGTCCATAGTGTTAGTGCAATTGAAATTAGCCTGACATAATTGTGAACTTACATAGTGTCATAGGTACTGTAAAGCCCCAGAGTATGGGAGCTCTCATGCTTCCCTGGGAATACTACAGTGTGTCCTGCAGACACAGGAGTTGGTGGTTTCCTCCTCAGGTCCCATTGGACACACTCTGGATGGAGCTAGCCTCAACTGCCCTAAGGTTGGTGGAGGTGTCTATGATGTTGTGCAGTAATAACAGGCAGGGGACATAAATGAAGTTCAAAATGAAAACTGCTGCTTTACTTCAAGCTAGTTGTTATACACAAAGCCAGAAAATTAAGTATTAACCCTTTTCTTCCTGCTTGGATAGCCCGCAGAAGGAATAGCTCTTCACATAAAAAGTCCCCATTAAAGGGGTTGTCTCGCTGCAATGATTGGGTTTTAATTAAAAGATCTTTAAAAAACAAGCAGCTTTGCAATATATGTTCATTACAAATTGCCTACTGATTTTGAGTTATCCCTGGTAGTAGGAGTGCATCAGCTCCTCAAATCACTATAGCCACTGACCTGTTGATTTTTATCTCACTGGCTGTCAGTGCTGGTGACTCATCAGCTTCTCAATACAGGTCAGAGCACAGAGCCCCTCCCGCACAGTATGAGGCCACTTGTGATGCTTCTGTAGGGGAAATGGAGGGCTCTGGCTTCTGTGTCTGTGTAGCTGTGCTGCCTGGATTAACCCTGTGTGTGCCTGCTCCCTCCTGCTCTCTACACAGATTGAGGAGAGCAGAGGTGAGGCTGATCTGTAGTCAGTAGATGTGATAGCAGTGAAGTGTGTTACTATAATCATGATGTGTCTGTGGAGCTTTGACTATACTAATAGAACAGATCAGGGGGGCATGTGAACGGTTCATATCCCTCCCTGCTCTGCTGTATTAGTAACACATCGTGATTATAGTAACACACTACACAGCTGCCCTGTGTCTGTTCTGACAGGATTTGTTTGTTGTTGCTTGAGATGTCCGTGGAGATGTGTATACTAAGCAGGGGGTATAGGAACCGTTACATCCCCCCCCTGCTCTGCTGTTAGCATACACAGCTTCACAGACCTCTCCACACTCATAGATCAGCCCTCTCCTGTCTCCTGACTCTGTGGAGAGGAGCAGCAAGAGCTCAGCCACAGCAGCACAGTGCAACTGATCAAGCAGTGAGCAGCAGATCTAGGCAGGCACACACAGGGTTAACCCTGGCAGCAAACCCCCTCGCCATCCCCCTGCTGTATAGAAGTTACTGCAGTTGAAGGAGGAGAGCTGTCTGTGTGCTGAGGGGAGGGGAAAGGGGGAGGAGAAGAGGCAGACAAGAAGCACTCCCCTGAATTCAAAAATCCTATGCTGCCAGACACACTGAAGTAGTCTGAAAACCTGTAGTGAGACAACTCCTTTAACCAGACTTTGCCAAGCAAAGAGTCTCTTCTCCCCCGGCAATTCTCTTTAAAGCTCAAAAGTGTTGGGCCAGCCAAGAAGCATAAACTGGACACCAACGGCCATGTGGTCTGTCATGAGACGCCTTTTAACTCATGAACTCTGCTAATCCTCCTAGGTCGGTTTCCCTCTTGTCTGTGAATTATTCCCTTTCTCTAGTCCTGGTATTTGTGTCTAGGAGGAAAACAGAAATTCTCTGGTCTAACTGGTATGGAACCAGGCCTCTTGTAAAATAGAACAACTGCAGCTTAAACAAATCTAAGAACTGAACGGAACTACCCTGAGGGTATGCTTACATGACGTACTACAGCGTGTGCTTTGCGTGCCACAATATGCCAGGTGTTTTAGAAGAACGCGCTGGCCAGCTGGCCCCATTCACTTCTATTATTAGTGACATGTGACTTCATTTATCGGTCGTTCAATACGCGTCGGGGAAGACGGAAGTAATTCATAACTCTCAATTTTTTAGGGTGCCACATACATGTTTCCTTGATTCCCTGCTAGGGTCATGCTCAGACTGGTCTACAAGGTAGCAAGGGAAACCCTCTAGAAGTTCTGGGCTCCTGAGCATGACAGACCTGGGGCTACTTCTCAGAGAGAAGGGCAATGAAAGAGAAGCAGAAAGCAAGAGGCATGTGCAGTATGTGCAGTCATGTACAGAATGTAGGTGGGCCCCAAGAATCAACTTCATGGGTTGTCTCCAAGAATCACCTCAGTTGGGGGAGAGGGCCCAGGCACTTCAAGCCAACACTGGCTATGGTCCACAAAAAAAAGATTCCCATACTGAAAAAGTCTGTCTATTTATGATCTATTGACCAGTAGAAGGTAACCTTCAATTTGTTTGACAAAACGATTAGAAATATTTATAGAAAACTGTCTCTAGAAATTATTTTAGAACATTTAATATTATTTATAATTATTACTATTGTGTATCAAGAGTGAGTTTACTTACAGAGCGCTCCACCGGACTCTTCTGCTTACTCTTTATTTGCATGTGTCCTTTTTATATGTGACATCTCCAGATACTTCCTGTTGCCTCTAGTTTGTCACGTTACCTAGTTACATATAACCTAATTCATAATGGGATTGTTTGTTTGATTGAGAAATAAAAGTTGGCTGTGTAAAGGTTATTCCTGACTTGAGAATATGATGGCCTCGCCGTCATCATGGGTTGGCGTAGTAAACCATGTGGGAAATTCAAACAACTTTTTATGCAAATTTCTTCTGACAACAAATATTCACCATGTAAAGGTCTTGTTTTATTTTGCAACAATTTTTTTATTGCTCTAAAACATCTAAAATTAACCAGTTTCCGCTGCAGCTATTTGTGGCAATGGAGTGTTTGTTTTTTCAACACATGTAGCCATTTAAGGGCTTCGTGTATGTATTAAGAAACAAGAAACCATCCCCGTGCTGATAACTTTTCCATTAATAACAAATTTATAGAGTTTCCCTTACGTTTTACTTTTCATTTATTTTTTTTTTAAACCATTTCATTTTTTTCCCATTGAATGACCTGTGTGCGGACTTTTGCGGGGTGACTTTTATTGGTCCTATTTTGAGGTACATATGACTATTTAGTAACATTTTACACAAATTTTTTGATAGGCAAAGTGACCAAGAGAAAGCAATTCTTTTTTTAACTATATGTGATAAATAAAATTACATTATAATAATACATGTATATACTAGTTCAGACTTCTACAGATGTGGAAATTCCAATACTTTATATTTTTATATGATAAATTTGAGACAGTGGGTGTCACGGCACACATTTCTGCCGTGGAGCAGCGAGGCGCTGCAGGGGTTAATCCCTCTAGTCAGTCGACACACCCAGGGAGAGGCCGGGCTGATGAACCTAGGAGTGACAGCTCAGCTGCTAATCAGGTCAGAGGGTGTGTCACATTGGCCAATAGGAGGGCCCGGAGGCCGCACCAAACGGCTGCTGGGGCGGGGTCCCGGCGCCTCATTTAAACCTGCTCACTCTTGTCTGTATTTGCCTGAGAAAGGTTATCCCTAGCATTTCCCCAGTTTCCTTGTTGCTTGTTTACTCCTGTTCACTTGACCACAGCTTGCTCCCCGACTTCGTTTCTGGCTTCTGATTTTGTACCATGTTACCTCCTGTCTTTGACCGGTGGCTTGCTTCCCGTTATTCTTCTGGTTCTCGATTTGTGGCTTTGGCGTGCCCGCACCATTACCTACCCGGACTGTCTGACTCTGTGTTCCCCTGATGGCCCTGCACATAGCAGCTTAGGGTTTGTCGCCCAGTTGGGGTCTGCCACTTAGGACAGCATGCCAAGTAGGCAGGGACAGTGGGCTGGGTGTCAGTCAGGGCCCACTGCACCTCCTCTGATGTGACAGTGGGATTTGAATATTTAGAAAATGTTAATGATCCTCTTATGCCCTCTTGTAGGCTTTGTTATAACTGCAGTAAAGTGACATCCCTGAGAGTTGTATTAGGCCCCCAGCTTCCTTGACAACACCATTGATCACATTTCTGAGGGAACAATCAATTGTATAGTGGCTTAGTTTTTGACTCCCATTTTTTATGCTGAGTGCCAGCTGTGACTGTCGGAGAGCATCCACTGGGCTCTCCTAAAACTCCAATCTAATCCAATCCATATATATACATACAATCCAATACATTCTGACCAAGGCCATTTCTAGGCTAAATTGCACCCAGGATGGGGTGAAGAAAGTCACCCTCCCCGCCCATTGCCTCATCATCAACCAGTGTCTAAGTATGCAAAAAGCTATAACTCAATGTTCTACTTATGAAACTACAAAATAATGGTCATACAATTACCACATAACACTGCTACAAAAAACCTGAATCCCAATACATTGAACATACAGTGGTAGATACCAGTTGTGCATAAGCGCTCTGCACATGTGTAAGTGATTACAGTAAAGTTACATCCAGGGACTCACAGAAGACATCTCTAAGTTATTCTCTTCTCTGATGAGTTATCATCTTTCTATGTTTCTTCTCAATCTGTCACAGACAACCATGACATCTTCTCCCGACACTAACTCATAAATTTAGAATTTAGCAAACAAACATCTTAGACTTTTCACTTTTCCAGTACTTCTTTACCAATTCCTACCCGTGTACAAATTCCCTATTTATAGTGTCCCAAATGGTAATAATGATCCCCTTGTGCTTCTAACAGTAAAAATGCCCCCAAACACCTATGGGGCTCCCATTTGTGCACCAAGATTT
Source organism: Phyllomedusa bahiana (assembly GCA_025379985.1). NCBI lineage: Eukaryota > Metazoa > Chordata > Amphibia > Anura > Hylidae > Phyllomedusa > Phyllomedusa bahiana. Next base: position 39,332 of record JAODAL010027411.1, read on the forward strand.
AGTCTTGTTTTCTATTCCCATGTAGGAGGTAGTTAAATCCCCCAATATAATATTTAGGTATGTAGACTTAGGCTATGTACACACGGCTGATTTCAGACTTGATTCACGTCGGATTTCCGACGTAAATACGTTCCGAAATCAGTTGCAAATCAGTGCCACTAAGTGTGGCACGTATTTGGAACTTATTTCCCGACGGATTCACCATCCCCATTCATTATAGTTGGTGAATCCGTCCGGAAATAATTGACATGCACAATGTTTTTGCGGCGGCAATCCGCGGCCGCAATCCGGAACGGAAATAAGTGTCGTCTGAACGATGACACGTATTTCCCATTAAAATCAATGTAAAACGGCCAGTTACTTGTTTGTAACTGATTTCGCAACGGATTTGCGGCCGTAAATACGGCTGCAAATCCGTTGCGAAATAAGCCGTGTGAACATGGCCTTATAGTTCCTGCAATAGGTAGATATCTAGGTCCCCTATTAAATAGATAAATAGATGATAATAATAATAATAATAATCTCTATTTATATAGTGCCAACATATTCCGCAGCACTTTACAATTTAGAGGGTATAAAAACAGACAAGAAAAACAAACGTTACATAGTAAAAAGCTACTTACAGATCAGACACGAGGTGTGAGGGCCCTGCTCCCAAGAACTTGCTATTTATTAGGGTGTGTATGTGAGAAAAAGGGTGAAAAGTGTCCAGTTTACAATGGTCCAGCCATGTTACATAAATATGGGGTAGTTTACACAAAAATATGTGAATGCCAGTGAATGCCCAAGTGCAGGAAGTGATGAATGAGTATGACAGAAATTGAGGGGTTGACGATTAGGGATCTTGGTAGGCCTGCCTAAGAAAATGAGTTTTCAGAGCGCATTTAAAACTAAGAAGGTTGTGAGTATGCCTGATCATATGGGGTAACATGTTTCAGAGAACCGGTGCAGCATGTGCAAAATGTTGGAGACGGGCATGGGAGGTTCGGATGAGAGAGGCATGTAATTTCAGATCATCACCGCAGAGACCGGGTAGGGTGGTAGACAGAGATGAGGGAGAAGATGTAGGGAGGAGCAGCACTGTGGAGAGCTTTATGGGTGATAGTGATGAGTTTATGTTGTATTCTGTACTAGGCAACCAGTGCAGTGACTGACACAGGGTAGAGGCATCAGTATAGCGGCTGGAGAGAAAGATGAGCCCGGCTGCTGCATTCAGGACAGATTGGAGAGGGGAGAGTTTACAGAGAGGGGGACCGATAAGCAGAGAGTTACAGTAGTCAAGACGAGAAAGAATAAGAGCAACAGTAAGAGTCTGGGTTGTTTCCACAGTGAGAATGGTCTTGAGGTGTAGATGACAGGATCGGGAAAGTGATTGGATTTAGGGAGTGAAGGACAGATCAGAATCTAGTACAACCCCAAGACAGTGGGCCTGCTGCCTACGAGTTATGGTGGTACCACACACTGATACAGAAATAGGAGATGGGAGTTGGTTAGTAGAAGGTGGGATGACTATAAGTTCAGTTTTATTGAGGTTTAGTTTGAGATAGAGAGAAGACATAATATCAGAGACAGCGGACAGACAATCACTGGTGTTTTGCAGCAGAGCAGGAGTGAAGAGGTGTAAAATTGAGTGTAGAGATGGTACTGGAAGCCAAATCTGCTGATGGTTTGTCCAAAAGGGGCTTTATAGATTGATAAGAGGAGAGGACCTAGAACGGATCCCTGAGGAACCCCAACAGTGAGAGGAAGAGAGGAGGAGGCAGAATCTGAAAATAAGACACTGGAGGTAGGAAGAGAACTAAGAGAGAGTGGTGTCTTGGATGCCGATAGCACTGAGTATGCTGAGGAGGAGATGATGATTGACAGTGTCAAATGCTACAAAGAGATCCAGGAGAAGCAACAATGAGTAGTTGCCCTGAGATTTTGCGGTCAAGAGATCGTTTGAAACTTTTGTTAGAGCAGTTTCTGTGGAGTGTAAAGTGCGAAAATCCGATTGCAAATGGTCAAGAAGAGAGTTTGCAAATAGATAGCAGGTTAGGAGAGAGTAGACCAGGAGAGTAGTTTCAGGAGTTTAGGAATGAAGGGTAGGTTAGAGACTGGTCGGTAGTTGGCAGCGCAGGACGGGTCCAGAGATGGCTTTTTTAGTAAAGGAGTTATAGCAGCGTGTTTAAAGGAAGATGGAAAGATCCCAGTGGACAGAGAGAGAGGTTACAGATTGTAGTTAGATAGGAGAGAATAGCTGTGGTAATAGACTGGACAAGGTGGGAGGGAATGGGGTCACTAGAGCAGGTAGTGGGGCGAGCAGACCAAAGAAGCCTGGACACGTCTTCTTCTGATGTCGGGTCATGAGCTGAGAGCAGACTAGAGGACATGTGGGGAGGGACAGGATGGGTATTACTTGGGGATTAGGATGCAATGTTTTGCCGGATACTGTTGATTTTGTCTTTGAAGTGAGTGGCCAGGTCTTCAGCAAAGAGGTCAGTGACCGGGGCCTGAGCTTTAGGCCTGAGGAGGGAGTGGAAGGTGTCGAACAGGCGTTTAGGGTTGTTGTGTAATGATGAGATGAGGGAGGTGAAATATTCTTCTTTGGCGCACTGAAGGGCAGTGTGGTAAGTCCTGAGCATGAATTTGTAGTGGAGAAAGTCTGCGGGTAGCTTTGACTTTCTCCACAGATGCTCAGCACACCTGTAGCATCACTGCAGGAAGCGAGTCTGAGGCTTGTGCCAAGGCTGCTGGCATCTGACTCTGGTGGTGCGATGTGTGAGTGGTGCCAATATGTCCAGGGTGGTAGAGAGAGTTTCATGGTATTGTTTGACAGCAAGGTCAGGGCAGGAGACGGAGGAGATTGGGGGCATTGAGGACTGTATGGTGTCTTTGAGTTCCTGAGTATTAATGGAGCGAATGTTTCTGGATGGGTGATGGCCAGGTATGTCGAATGAGAGCTGAGAATTAGTGATAGCAAAAGGGATAAGGTAGTGGTCAGAGAGAGTATAAGGAGAGTTAGTGAGGTTAGAAATTGAGCAGAGACGACAGAAAAACAGATCAAGAGCATGTCCATCCTTGTGGGTGGGAGAGTCTGTAAGCTGTGAGAGGCCAAGAGAAGATGTGAGGAAAGAAACTGAGAGGCAGAAGGAGACATAGGGTCATCTATGGGGATGTTGAAATCACCCGTGATGAGAGTGGGTATTTCACTAGAGAGGAAGTGAGGACGCCAGGCAACAAAATGATCAAGAAATTTGCGGGGAGAGCCAGGAGGTCTGTATACAACCACCACTTTGAGAGAAAATGGCAGAAAGATTCTGAGTGTGTGAACCTCAAAGGAGGTGAATGTAAGAGGGGGTGCAGGAGGAATAACCTGGCAAGTGCAGTGTGGAGAGAGAAGTAAGTCGACTCCTCCACCCAGCCTGTTCTCCGGTCTGGGGGTGTGGGTGAACTGTAGGCTGCCATAGGTGAGAGTGGCAAAGGACACAGTGTCAGATTGCTGGAGCCATGTTTCTGTGAGAGCTAGCAGTTTGAGAGAGTTAGAGAGGAATAGGTCATGAACAGTAGTGAGTTTGTTACAGATGGATAGGGAGTTCCACAGAGCACATTTAAATTGGACAGAAAAAGACGTACAGGTTAGCATGGTTTTTATGGGAGGCAGAAGAGGAGGTGGGGTTAGCATTAAAGGAAGGTGGACCAGGGGTAGGAGAGATGTCCCCTGCAGCAAGAAGCAGGAGAAAGAAAAGTGACAGCAGATAGTTCAGTGATGTATATGAGCGGTGTTCGTGCGACACTATGAAAGCGGGTGGTTTGGGGTAGATAAAGTGAGTAGTGTATAGGAGAGGGAAGGAGAGAGGCGCTAATGTGAACAAAATTTTCTGGGGGTAAGACTGGGTGGTAGGACAGGAGGCAAAGGGCTGCAGTATAGACTGCAGCAGTTAGCATGGTGAATAAGGTGTAGTTTAGAAAATCAAGTTACTAACAAGAAGGATGACAATTCCTGGCCCACATCTGCTCACTTCAGTCCCATTTCTGTCATACTTCCTCACTTGAAAAAAACTGTCACTGGCAATTCAAAAACTGGCTGAGCAGACCATAAATAGATAGATAGTTATATATCCACCCCCCCTCCCCAATAACCAGGAATATAGGTCCCTAGTATGTAGTTATATAAGTCCCCTGTAGGTGGTTAGGTATATAGGGCCTTTGTAGGTAAAAATATAGACCCCCAAGTAAGTAGGTAGGCAAAGAGTCCCCCCAGTAGATATGCATATAAGCCCCTAGTAAGTAGGTATATAAGCCCCCTGTAGGTAGATATATAGGCCTCTTGTAGGCAAATATATTAGCCCCTGTAGGTAGATATATATAGTGCCCCTGTAGGTAGATTTATGCCCTCTGTAGGTAGACATATATAGGCCCCTGTAGGTACAGATATATGCCCTCTGTATGTAGATATATATCCCCTGTAGGTTAATAAGCCTTGCATCACACCCCCCACGATGCTGATGAGTATGTACAGCGCTCATTGGTTGTATACAATCGAGAAGGCAAGGGTGGTAATGAGTCATCTCTGTCTTCTCCCTGTAAAAGCAGCTGCACAGTTAGTGTGGAGTGAGAAAGTAATCGCGGTACAAGCGAGGCAGGTGGTACCCTCCTCCCTGGTACGCGATGCGGTGGAACCCCCTCATTAAACCGACGCCGCAGGTCCCCGGGCCCTCCTCGCCCACTGGTAGTAACGGCCTTGATTGTGAAATATGTTTCATGAAGGGGTTTAAAAGGAGGTGCCGTTATTTAGAAGTCTAAATGGAAGTACATTTTCACAGTTTTGTGTCTACTGTATACCTCTGTCCCTCCTGGGTTACTGACTACAAATTCTTAATATATTGCCAAACCCTTGCATCTTCTGTACCCCTCTCCTGATGTTTGTAGATTGGCAAGAAGAGGCCATAGGTCATACCAAAAATGGCCACTTGTAGGTGGATTGTCTGTAAACCCTGTGTCAGGGTTGGGCGGCGCTCGGCTTGCAGGGAGCAATGTTCTGCAGCAGCTGATCAGCGACCCCACCCTGATACAGCTGCAGCTCTGTGAGTGACAGAGGTCCAGCCACTCCGGACAGGGGGCGTGTTGCACCAGCCAATGGGAGGACCCGGACTCGGCTCAAATCAGGTATAGGGTCGGTATCCGGGAATCCCATTTAAACTCACTGCTGGCTGAGTGCTGCCCCTGCGATATTTCCTGGCTGCCTTTTGTTCTCTTGTGCTATAGCTTATTGTTTGCTCATCCATGTACCTGACATCGGCTTGTTTCCTGACCCTGTCTTGCTCTCCGTTTCTGTACCTCGCACCTGTTCGTGTTTGACCTCGGCTTGTTTAAATTTATCCCTCTGGTTCTGATTTGTGGCTTGGCGTTCCTGATTTGGTTTTGACCCGGACTGTCTGACTATTCTACCTCCTGATGGCCACAGCACTCTAGCAGCGCAGGGACTGTCGCCCAGTTGGCGTCTGCCGCCTAGGGCAACACGTCAAGTAGGCAGGGACAGTGGGCTGGGTTCCAGTCAGGGCTCACTGGACTCAGGGCCGGGACGATGCATAGGCAGAGGTGGGCGATCGCCTAGGGCGCCACCTCTGCCCATCATGTGGGGGGCGCTGCGCGCATAGACATTAGTGCGCTGCTGGCTGCCCGGTGCTCTGACAGACACAGTCAGACAAATAGGATTGATGATTGATGTTGAACCGCGGTCTGACACACACAGACACTGTGAGTGACAGTGAAGCAGGTGCCTGGCTGCCTGCAGCACAGCGCTCAGCTTACCAGTGGCTGCTGGTGCTGCTGCTCGGTCCGCCCACTGTCCCTCCTTCTTCTGCTGCTCGGCCGGCCCAACGCCCCTCCTTCCTCTGCTGTGCGGCGCCATCTTCTGCGGAGCATATGACCAAAGACGCCGCCGCGCAGCTACGTTCCTCACTCTGGACTGGTTCCTGCATGTTCTATGCGGCAGCGGCGGACACGGAGGTAGGAGCTGAGCAGAGTCGGGTGAGTCAGAGACTAACTACCTGCAGGCTGAAGATTTCTGCTAGCTACAGTCTCACGAGGTCACTTTAATTGAAGGGGCAGCAGTACAGTGTGAGTCAATAAGCTGTTTACACTTCACCATACATGCCAACTCTCCCGCTTTTGGCGGGGGGGTCCCGCTAATGGGGGTTCCCCTCCTCCCCCGCCCTCCCGGCAGAGTTGGCATTCCTCCTGCCGCCAGCAGGCAGCGGGGGGACTGCGGCGCAAGAGTAGCGCTGGTGCGCTACTCAGGCACCGCCGGGCCGCTCCTACAGGCGGGTGAAGCGGCCGCTGTGCCCGCTTCACTCGCCCGGAGTCTCGCTGTGCAGGGAGGAGGCAGGAGGGATCGTTCCCCTCCTCCCTTCTCCCCCTGTATGTACAGCGCCTGTGCGCGCTGTACTTACACCTCAGTGTCGCAGGGGAAGTGACGCGCGGCTGCACTCATTTCCCCCTGAGACGCTGAGGAGATCGGCCGGGAGGTGTCCGGAGCTGCAGGAGCCTGGCGAGGTAAGTGGCTTTTATTATTTTATTTTTATTAGCTACATGGAGGGCTCTACCTGGCTAACAAAGGGGGCTCTACCTGGCTAACAAAGGGGGCACTACCTGGCAACAAAGGGGGCACTACCTGACTACAATGGGGGGGCACTACCTGGCCACAGAGGGGGCACTACCTGGCAACAATGGGGGGTCTACCTGGCAACAGAGGGGGCACTACCTGGAAAAAGAGGGGGCATCTACCTGGCAACAGAGGGGGCACTACCTGGCTACAATGGGGGGACTACCTGGCAACAGAGGGGGCACTACCTGGCTACAATTGGGGGGTCTATCTCGCAACAGAGGGGGCACTACCTGACTACAATGGGGGGGGGGTCTACCTGGCAACAGAGGGGCACTACCTGGCTACAATGGGGGGTCTACCTGGCAACAGAGGGGGCACTACCTGGCAACAGAGGGGGCACTAGCTGGCTAAAAATGGGGGTCTACCTGGCAACAGAGGGGGCACTACCTGGCATCAATGCTGGCACTACCTGGCTAACAATGGGGGCATCTACCTGGCTAACAAAGGGGGCACTACCTGGCTAACAAATTTGGCTCTACCTGGCTACAGAGCGGGCTCTACCTGGCTCCAGAGGGGGCATCTACCTGGCTACAGAGGGGGAAATCTACCTGCTACAAGAGGGCATCTACCTGGCTAAAAGGGGGGGCATTTACTTGGCTACAAGGGGGCATCTACCTGCCTGTAAGGGCACTACCTGGTTATGGGGGGCTACTACCTGGCTACAAGGCATCTACCTGGCTTTCTTTCCAAAGCCGTTATGCAGTTAGGTGGAGTGGGTTGGCTTTTTGATGGGCGTGGTCACTGAAAAAAAGGGGCGTGTCCATGAAAATTTTTTTGCTCCGCACGCCGCCCTCTACAATCTCCTGCTTTTTCAGTTTCAAAAGTTGGCAACTATGCACTTCACCTTGCTGCTGGGTTAGTGCATGGGATGGGCAAGGCGGACATTTTGTGATGTGGAGTGGAGTGGGCAATTGGCAGACTGCCAGGCAGTGTGCAGACCACTCATCCAGCAGGCTGTTACTGTAAGGGTATGTTCACATGGGGTCCCTCCTCCATGTGAACATACGCTTTTCTTTCATTTTGTACTTTGTACCTATTTATAGTTAAAATATAATTTGCTTAAAGGGGTCTCTCTCTCTCTTTTTCTCTCTCCTGCCCCATTCTCTCTCCTCTCCCTCCTGCCCCATTCATAGTGGTCTCCTGCCGGTCCCGCGATCCATCCTGCCCCATTCATAGTGGTCTCACCACCGGTCCCGCGATCCATCCTGCAGCCGCGCTGCTCCCGCGATCCATCCTGCAGCCGCGCCGGTCCCGCTTACCGCGCCAATCCACCTGTAGCCGCGCCGGTCCCGCGATCCAGACCCGCTCACCGCTCCGATCCACCTGCAGCCGCTCACTGCGCCTTTCGCATCTGCTTTCAGGATGCAAAGCGCAGGTGATACGTACCCAGAGTGTGGAGCGCTTTTGGACAGGTGCCAAAAGAGCACATGTCAATTCTTAAAGCGGATGCGAAAAGCGCAGTGCAGGAGAGCTCTCAAAAGCGCATCGCCGATCTCCCGTGAGAACAGCGAAGCACTTTTGCCATTGAACTCAATGTTAATCACACTGACAATTGTTAGAACCATTTTGCGGATCCGTAAAACGGTTTCCGTAAAACGTATCACAAAAACGTCGTGTTAACAAGCCCTTACAGTAATTTTGAAAACTCAACTACACACAGCGGGGGTGGGAGGGAATGCGGGGGGGGGGGAGGTTCACCTCATGTGCCTAGGGCACCAAAATGGCTTGTCCCGGCCCTGACTGTGCCTCCCTTGACGTGACACCCTGCCTCTTTTGCAAACTACTGTTTGGTGAGTTGGTAAATACAGTATGTCATAGGTGGCAAAGAGGAACACAAGGTCACACAAGTCACACAAATAGTAGAAGGTGAGGAGATCCCACATGACCCAGAGCAGCGCCTACCCTTTCCTGGCCTCCGGGAAATATCCCATCCCACCGCCTCCCAGAACCCCCCCCCCTCAACGAGGACACGGAGACAGAAGTTGGATGTAATTGGCCCCAGCAGCCATTTTATTAACAGACAAACAGTAAACCAAATATACACAACCATTTCCAAATGAGCATGTAACCCAATTACCCATTCGGCCTAATCCACAAGGAACCAAATTGGGGCGTATGTCCTTGTAGTTAAGATTTCCAAGAAAAACCGGGTCTGGCAAAGACTTCACACTGCTTTTCTCCACATATTACCCCCAGCCGTCACCCCCGGCTTCAGGGCACCAAAAGCCACCTCAGGTGGCTAACCATTCACCAGCTCCCAAGGACATGCCCTGCGGAGCCCCCCACCTCCGCCAGACCGATCCATACAAACTGGGAGCCAAGCATAACCTGACTCCCCCACTCCATTTCACCGACTCCAAGGACCCCATCCCCGCCGCCACTGTGACGATCAAAACAAAACACCAAATATCCCAACCGGGCCCCAACCAAAGCAACCTCTACACCCCAAACCAGGGGCGTTGCTGGGGTCCTAAAACATTCGGGGCACGGGCCCTTTGTAAGCGGCGAGTGTAAGGAACAGTCGCTGTCTGCCATGCATAGATTGGGCTTAGTGTGTGAGCCCGCTTTATACATCCGTTATGCCATTTAGATGTTCAGGGACATCCATATGCATGAAGGGGTTAATTAAAACCCGCCGCTAGTTTCCAGCAGCAGAGACTCTGCTCTTGACTCCCTTACTGATGGTCTCTCAGACAACATACCCCATCCTCCCAGCCCACGGCACACAGCATTGTCCCCTCATTTTTCTTCCCAAATTTGGGGGCACAAAAGTGCCTCTTATAGTCTGAAAAATCCGTATATGTGGTGATGTAGTTTAACTCCCAAATAACACAGCTGTTTTCCATTTTTTTTTTTATTCTAATAGCCATATCTTTTTTCATTGGTGCTGTTCTGAGGCTCATGGGACTTTTTGGGTTTTGCTTTTTATTAAATTTTTCTTGCACAGGGGGGATAAAAAAAAAAGGGTTTTTATTTTTTATTTTTGTAGCGTTTTCAGGGAGGGGGTAAAAAAACATTTTTTATAGCCCCCAGGGTTTATACGACCCCAGTGATGCCAAAAAAAATGTGTATTTTTTTTTAAAAAATTTTTTTTCATTGACAAGCATTTTTTAATGGGGAAAAGCTTTTATATTTTGTTTTTTTGTTTTTTTTTTTTTCATTTTTTTAATTGCTTGTGGGGGGGGCCCCTTTTTTCCCAACATTGGGGGTTCCCCCCTTTTCCCCCGGGGGGTTTTCCCAAAAATTCCATTGGGGGGGAAAAAGTATCGGCCGATTAGAACTGAGTCAGACACAGGTTTTCTGGTTTCAAATTTCGTTAAAGTTTCCAAGAAATTCCTGCAAAGAAAAGAAATTACACACAAAATTTGTAAAAACTGCAATCAAGAAAATCGCAGGCGCAGTAGAGAAGAGAGGAACGGTTTTAAATTCCCAAAATTTTTTAAGGCAGCTGAAAAGAAATTTTAAAATTGGGTCCACTTTGGGTCTCTGGGGAAAAAGCCTCTGGGTTTTGAAATTACCTAAACTTCATTTATTTTCCAGTAAAACGAAACTTCAGGAAAAAGGGAGACAATAGAGGGGTCAAATCTTTGGGGGGAAAAGAAAACAAGTGGTCACATCCCACCATCTTGCTTTTCATATTTTTTTTTGGGTATCATTTTTCAAAAAATTTGGAGTCGATTCCTTTTTTTGCGAAAATACTTTTAAGGAACAAAACCTTTTTTTATGTGCAAATGGGGGAAATCTTTTTCCAGAGAAATCAAGTCGGGGTTTAATCATGAAAAATTTTCACCCCAGGAGAAAAGCTTGGGATTTCACAGTTATACAAAATAACAAATTTTAAATTAAAAACCTCTCTCCCTTCACAACCCCCCCTAAAGCCCAAATTTTTCCCCCCCACTGTCCCTATTGTCCTTTCCCTAAACTAAAAATAGAAATTTGAGCTTTGGAAACGGCTCACACTGGGGGTACAGGGTGTGGGATTTCTTCGGTAGAATTGGGAGGAAACCCCTCTAAGGGGGGGGAATTTTCAACACGAATTTCCCAGTGACCAACCAAACAGTGGGGGGGGGTTTTTTTTCCCCTAGAACTCCCCCCTTTCAAATCAAGAATTGACTCTTTTCATATTTAAAGGGGGTTTTGGGAAGGAAGGGATGTAAGCAATACCTCCTTCATCACTCACACAAGGCTCCTGTTCGTGCAAAAGGGAAAATTTCCCCGAGGGGTTTTCCCAAAAGCTATCCGGGCCAATAGATTTTTTTTTAAGATGGAAATGCAGCAGCACAGAAACAAACAGAACCCTCACAAATTTATAATTAGTAGTACCAGCCCCCCTGCGGGAAAACCAGGGGCCCCAAAGCCCCATAAACAGTCACCCAGGGGGGCCCCAAGAAGTATCCCCTCCCTGAGTTCTCCTTAAGTTCCTTGGACAGATCCTTACCCTTCCCCAGGGCAAAAAGTGATTTTTTCCAAATTACCCCTGTGTTTTCGGGTTTAATTAGGAAAAAGTTTTTCTTAACCTATCATCCCAACAAACTCCCCCTTTTCCCTCAGCCACACCTTTGCGATGGCTAATCGGTTCTGTAAGGTAAAATCCTATTTTTGGGGGCCCTTTTTTTTCTTCATAGACCCCTGAAACCCTCCTACTGAAATTTAAAACAAACCTTTTGGGCTGATTATAATAAATGAAAATTAATCCATCTACATTCTTATTAATTTGAACTTGGGGTTTTAAAAAAAAGCGAAACCTGCAGCAATTTGATCTAGCGCTTTTTTACTGATCGGGACCCCCCTTGACACTTCCCCAAAAGAAACTTTTAACCCAAAATTTTGACCATTTAAAGCAATTTTTTTATTTTCCCGGGGGGCGTTGTTTACACACAAGTAAAAAACCCCTTTTACAAAGGATCGAGGTTTCCAAAACCTGGGGGAAAGAATCCCTTTTGGCAGAGATTATTGGGGGGAAAATTCCAAGCTCAAATGAAAAAGGGTTTCCAAAATTGGTTAATGGGCCCTCCAAAAAAAATTACTACAGCATTAAACTACCCCGGGGAAAAAAAAATTAAAAAGGAAAAAATAAACAAAATTTTTCACTGGGTCCCTTTTACAATGAGAAGCTGGATACGGGGCTTTCCCCCCCCCAAATTTTACTGCCGTGGGGGTAATCAAATTTAAAAGTGAATGGGCCTTTTAAAACTTGGGGCCCCGGCAATTTTCCCCTTATATGCCTCTTTATGACACTGGTCTCCTGGGGTTTGAAATCAAAGCACCTTTTTCCCCCTTTTGGTTTTTTGGAAAAACAAGCAGAGACTGCAGCAGCAAATTTGTCAACTCTTTTGACAATTTCCCAAACACCCAAATTTTACAGTCCCCCGCACTAAATTTTCCCCCAAAAACCCGGGTCCCTGAAACCCCAAACACAGAAGGGGGGCTTCCCAAACAGTATCTCAAATGGGGTTAGGCCATGTTTTGCTTGTGGGGTTTTGCCAACGGGTACAGAAAAAAATTGGGAAAAGGGCTGGCCAGGGCAAGGGGGACTCAGCAGTCATTTTTGACCGGGGAAAATAAGTGGGAGCGGGGATGACCCGGGTTGTCATGATTGTGACAATCAAATTTTATTAAACCCAAAACCAAAAAATTTGTAATTGCAGATGTAAGCGAGTTGTTTCCTTTTCCAAAAATCTTTGCCACAATTTGAACCCGGGCCCACGCCTTTGGGCCAAAAAAGTTCAAAGGGAGATCTCCTCCCTGTCAGGAAAAGCAGATTCCCCCTTTCCCCTTGGCCCTTCTCCTTTTAAATTTAATTTTTCCCCACAGCCCTGGTTACCCTCAGAACCAGCTTTTTCCTTTATAATCTGGGGCCAAACCCCCCCGGGTGCAATTGAGGGTTGGCGGGGTTAACAAGGCTCCCCCCCGGGTGAGGGGGGGGGAATCCCCATACCCAGAGAGAACATTTACTTGCCCCAACCTGCGGGGTTCTTTAACAGGAAAACGAGTTTGGGACCCCAACCTTTCCGGATTGTGCTCGGTCCCGGCAGGGGGGAAACCAAAAAACACGGGGGCCGGGCCCCTTCCCCAAAACCCCCCCTTGCCCAAACGGGGGTGAGACCACCGCACGGCGGGTTTCCCACCCCCCTCAGGTTTTTTGGGGCTTTGGGGGTTTTACTTGGGGAAGACACTTTGTTTTTTCATGCTTGCTCAAAGGCTTCCTTAATCTTCAAAAATTTACTCATTACTAAAGGCGAAATTTATGCTTTTTTCTCTAAAGTCCCAAAAATATTTTTTCACCACCCTTTTCTCTTCGTTTCAAACTACAACGCGCACTTTCTTTAACGGGCCCTTTCAATTTCTCATTACACCTTAAGCCGGGGAAAAAATGTCCCCGCGGCACTACCCCCCCAAACCTGAGGCGTTGAATCAAAGGCCAAAAGGGTTTTATCCACCCCCCAAGAATTTCATGGGGGAAAATAAAAAAGGAGGGTTCGTTGAATTAAAATTAACCCTGAATGCATTTTTTTCCTTTAACTAACAAAAACCCAGAAAAATTTTTTCCATACTTTTTTTCCCCCTTTACCCTTTCCCCTCCAACATTTCCCTTCCCCCCAAAACCCTTTTTTCCCAAAACTTTTGGCCCCTGGGAGGTGGGGCCCTTGGCCATCCCCAACCCTTTCCTTTGTCAGATAACGGGCCCCCTCTTTGATTCCCCACAACCCTCTTCCCAAATTAGGGGTTGCAATTTTCCCCCTTTTTTTTGGGAATCCCACAACTTATTTACATTGGGAAATGCTTTTTTTTTCACATTTTTTTTTCCCTTCTTTTCTACATACAATTTCCCCAACAGTCTCTGCCCCTTTTCCCGGCAACTTATCCTTTTTGTGAAGCAGCAAAAACCCCTTTTGGGTGTTCTATCCTTGGGGAGTCCCCAAAACCCCTGCCAAAGACTAAAACAGCCGGGGCCCAAACCGGCCGTGCCCAGACCCCGGTCTCACAAAATAAGGTTTTCTATCAAAGAAATAAAAAGCCCCCTAATTTAAAAACCACAATTTTCCCACCCTTTGTTGCCCAAGGGTGGGGACCCGAAACCTTCCCGGTTTTTGCCAGAACTTTATATTATACTTATTTTATTTTTTCAGAATAATCCCTAGGGGATTAGTTCCAACCGGACCCACCTGAATATTTTAGCAATAAAAAACAGACTTGTCCTAAAATAACCCCGGGGACTCCCGTACCCCCTCAAAAAAATTAACCTTAGGACTGTCAAGGTTCCCCACTATATTTTAGGCAAACCCCTACCGGGGGGAAAGGGGGTTTGGACTAAAAAAACAGTTGGGCAAACCGAACAATGGAAGTCACAAACAAAACAAAGTTCAAAAAAGACCCGGGTGGGGTCAAAAATTTTCTTGGTTTTAGCCCTTTATTTTGACCACCCCCGGACCAGATTTCCCCAAGCAAACTAAATTAAACCCCGGGGGAAAACAAATGGGCCAAACCGGCGGGTTTAAACCTATTAAAGCATAAAAATTTCCGAACCTTTAGAGGCTGCAAATCCTCAAATTTTATATCCCCCGGTCCCCCAAAAGGCCCCGTGGCCGGGGTTTGGGTTTCCTGGGGGGGCCTAGATCCAAACCCCAGATCACCCCCCCACCCGGGTGCGGGGCCAAAAGTTGGGGGACGTTTTTCCCCCATTGGGGGGTTCACCCCCTTTTCCCTAACCCCCCAATCACAAAAAGAAGAACATGTATCGGGCCCATTAGAAAAATGATTTAGACACAGAGTTTTTGGATCAAATTTCGGGCCCTGTTCCCCAAACAATTAGCAAACAAAGCATTTTTCCATATTTTTTTATTAAAATGCAATCAAAAATAAACGCCCCGGCGCAAATAAGAAGAAGGAAAAGGATGTATGTTCCCTAATTTTGGCGCCGTTTAAATACACTTTTTTGGTCCACGTTTCCTTTTCTGGGGAAAAAAGCCTCTGGGATTGCAATTTCCAAAACTTCAGTGATTTTTCCCGTGAAAAAGAAAAATTTTAAAGGAAAAGGGGGAAAATAACTGGAAAGGGCACATCCTTTTAGGAAACAGATAACAATGGTTTACATCCCGAGCCCTCTTAAACTTCTTCATATTCTGTACATTCTTTACAAAATTGGGGCGATTCCATTTTAGCGAGAGGGCTTTTTAAGGGGAAAAAAACCTTCTTTTATGTGCAAATGTGGGAAATCATTTAAAAGGAAAAAAAGTCTGGTTAATCATGAGAGAATTCACACGGAGAAAAGCTTGGGGTTTCACAGTTATACATAAAACCCAATATTGATTCCCAAAACCCCTCTACCTTTACACTTGACCCCCCTTTAATACATCAACTTTTCTCACGGCAAAGGGGCACCTAAATCGCTGTTTTCGCCCCAGGGACAGTATATACACAAATGCAACACACAGGTAAAAAATTGGGCATGTGTAAATACTGTTCCTGTGTGGGATAATTTCCCGTATATAAAATTTTTTTATACACACTACACCACTATATATAAAACACACATGTACTTTTACACAGGGATTTGTATATACATGTATAAAAAATTACTGGGTTTTTACATTTGGGGTTTTATACGGGCCCTGTGTGAAGTAAAATTTGTCTGTGTTTTTATTTGTTTTTCATATAGTGGTGTAGTTGAAAAAAAATTTTTTAAATGCAATATAACACCGGAACAGTAAATAAAATATTCCAATATTTATCTGTGTATTACATTTTTTGTTATATGCCCTTTGTGGATGTATAACTAATATACGGTACCTCTGGACACAGGTCCAGTGAAATTTGTATAGACATGTGGGTGGGGGGGATAGCCCCCCATCCTGCCTCAGGACATACCTTATGCGGGGGACTGGGGTCCTAGAAAAACCCTGGGGGGTTTAGGGGAGCTCTGGGAAAAATTGAGGAAACCAGAAAACTGGGGTTTTGGTTTCCATATGATGTGGCCAAAGTCCCGCTGCAGGAGCCGTCAGAAACAGGAGGGAACCCTTTCCCGT
>JAODAL010027412.1:0-55006 GCA_025379985.1 Phyllomedusa bahiana
ATAAAAAAAAACAATTTTGTTTGTTAATGGATAAAAATTGTAATATGGGGTTGGTGACAGATGAAATTGTCATTTAACTGCAGTCCTATGGAACGCCACGTAGGTGGCCAAATGACAAATCCAACTCTGCTACATCTGCAAATGTATGTTATTGTAAATTGCTCATGTGTATTGTATCATATGCCTCCTCTCCGTATACTCCTATTACTTTACCTAATTCATATTTTGGTGCAGTGGTTGCAGCTTTGTGCCATATACTAAGATCATCCCACAAGATACAGCATCAACTGTCCTGGTATTTGACTGCCAGTGACTGGGCTGTATACTGTTAGTATTGCATGGCTGCTGATCTGTTCCCAGTCTTAGCAGATTGCTGCCCATGGTGCTGAAATGCTATTTGGTCTCTCCAGGCTGGGCATGCATTATAGCCCGAATCACTGCAGGCTACCACAGCTGGCCCCCTGTCTTCTGCTTGGAATGGCAGAGCTGATATCACCTGTAGGATTGTGCCATTGAGTCACTTTTCATTAAGTCTGCATTTACCGGCAACCTGTAGCCTGTTCTCCATCCATGATCCCATCCATCTTAAGACCCTCTTTGTGCTTATCATTGCTCAGAGTTTTTTTCATCTTAAAGCCAATAGTCAACTCTGTTTTTCTTGCTCCATCAGCGCACATTGCTATATTCTCTAAATGGACAGATACATATAGCACCGGCCATCATCTTTCTAACATCGTCAGCCATCAGTAATGTCTCCTCTCTCTGGATGTAAAATAAGTTGCTTAGTCTTTAAGAGCATCCATTAAATGTCTGCTATTAATTCTGTCCATAGGAGAGGTTAATATTCTGCACTGACTGAATACACTACTGACAAAATTATATGCATTTCTATCTACCTCTTATCTATCTATCTATCTATCTATCTATCCCATATCTATCTATCTATTATCTATTATCCCTATCTATCTATCTATCCATATTATCTATCTATCTATATTAATATCTCATCTATCTATCCCATATCTATCTATCTATCTATCTATCTATCTATCTATCCATATCTATCTATCTATCTATCTATCTATCTATCTATCTATCCCATATCTAACTATCTATCTATCTATCTATCTCACATCTTTCTATCTATCTATGATCTATCTATCTATCTCATATCTATCTATGTCTGTCTGTCTATCCATCTCTCATTTCTATTAATACATATATCTACACCATATCTCTGTTTATATGTATTACATTTATTTTGTTGTTCCTATCTATTTATCTAGCTTTCTTTACCCTATCTATCTATCTATCTATCTATCTATCTATCTATCTGTCTGTCTGTCTGTCTGTCTGTCTGTCTGTCTGTCTGTATATTGATCTATCTATCTAACTCACTTGCTTATATATTTGTATATTTATCTACATCATATGTATATTTATGTCTCATATATCTTTATTCTTTCTTTTTTCCTCCTTCCTTCCTTCCTTCCTTCATATCTATCAATACATACATTTCTATCTTCCTTTTTTCGTTCTTTCTTTTCTTCTTTCTATTTTTCACATGATCTATGGTAATCTATATCATGTCTATTTATATATGTCTGTCATATCTATCTAGCTATCTATCTATCTATCTATCTATCTATCTCTCTCATATCTATCTATCTATCTATCTATCTATCTATCCCATATCTATCTATCTATCCCATATCTATCTATCTATCTATCTATCTATCTATCTATCTATCTATCTATCTATCTATCTATCCCATATCTATCTATCTATCTATCCCATATCTATCTATCTATCAATCCCATATCTCTCTATCTATCTATCTATCTATCTATCTATTTGTCTGTCTGTCCGTCCGTCTTTCATAAGAACTACCAAAATGTAACTGTACAGATGCAGCAGAGCTGTGTTATCCATTGAGCTACAGGTAAACCAATTAGCTAATTTTAAGTCACAAACAGCAACTTAACTTCAGATTCATCTCTTCTTCACCGGTAACAGTTTGAGTTTGTCATTTGGTAAAACTGACAATATCCTAATTCGATGAGTAATGGCTCTGTACAACCGGAGCAGTATCATGATGAATCCAGCTCGGCTACCTCTGTACCTCTCCTATCTGGCTGCATTCACATGGCATACATGGTATATATGGGGTGTTCCTGTCATGTCAGCAATGTTAATCCCAATGAGTAAGTTTTGCTTTGGCTTCTGAATGGAGATATTGAAGAATTATTTTCAGATTATTTTGACAGATGTGTTGTGTGTGTTGTCAGACGAAGGGTTTTTCTCTTCTATTATGTGTCTTTTGTCTGGAGATTCCTCACTGGCTTTTTGTGTCCTCGCTTTATAAACAAATGACTTTATTCTTTTTGGTGTGAATTGTTCTATTTTATGTCTTTGTTTCAAGACTGTGTGATACATTTGTAATCGGTAACCAATTACAGCTACAAAAGACAGAGCCGCACAAGTAATCAAGAGGGGCTTATTGGGATTGTCGAGTTTCTATTTTTTTGCAATGGGTATAACGCCGCGAGACTCTGGTTTTTAGTGCCTGTATATAGTGGAATGGCTGGTTTTGAGATACTGGTGTCTGTGTTATCATTTTATTCACCCACATCAAATTGGTTCCATTCCCCTTGGGGGTCTCACAAGGAGCACATACTAGTGCCATGCATATATTGTCCTTGGCTGGATTCGGATCTAGGACCTCATTGTTACAAGGCAACCACTAAGCCACTATACTGTCCGTATATGTATATAAAATACACAAAATAATGATAATAGGGTTTGGGGAGGAGGGGGGTTAAAGGAGTAAATGATCAAGTTCTAAGGCAGGTCTTGTTTTGTGGTGGCTACCATCCCAATATCATAAATCAAAGGTTTCCTGGATATAATGGGAAATACACGTGCCTATGGTTTTTAGTGCTGGTATATAGTGCAATGGCAAATTTTAAGACTTTGTCTGTTTTATCATTTTATTCACTCATAAATCAACAAAATATTTCTCAGCAAAGATTGTCATTACTCATATGGGTCCCTGTCCCAATTGGTGCTTACAAAGAGACTGTACAAGTGCCATGAAGATGTTGTCCTTGGCTGGCTATAGACTTAGGACCTCACTGCTACAAGGCAAACACTGTTTCACCATGCTGTCCAAATTTATAGTTGAACTTAACTGGTTTGGCTCAAATCCCTTTCACATTGCTAGGCTCCTGCGAGCTACATGTGAACTGAGGATAACTACATCCAATAGACTGTGTTGTGGAGCTCCTCGGCTCTTTTCCCATAAGCCTTTGCTTTATGCAAATCAGTCAGTGAGGTCTGAAAGGCAAGTAAATCCTGGCACCGACCAATTTATTGGTTCCTCTCCTCAAGGAGAGATTTTTTCCCCCTTATAAGCCACTCTTGCCTCTCACCCAACCGACCAGTAACTTGTATACTGCACTGATGAGTGGCAAATACCCCGAAACAGCTGTCTATATTTGAACTTAATTGGTTTGGTTCAAATCCCTTTCACATTGCCAGGCTCCTGCAAGCTACATGTGAACTGAGGATAACTACATCCAATAGAGTGCACTGTGGTGCACCTCACCTCTTTTCCCATAAGCCTTTGCTTTATGCAAAACAGTCAGTGAGGTCTGAAAGGCGCGTAAATCCTCACACCGACCAATTTATTGGTTCCTCTCCTCAAGCAGAGATTTTTCCCCCTTCTAAGCCACTCTTGCCTCTCACCCAGCCAACCAGTAAGTTCTACACTGCACTGACGAGGGGCAAATACCCCGAAACAGCTGTCTGTAGTTGAACTTAACTGGTCGGTTAAGTGTTAGTAATAAGAACAGTCAACTGAACAGCTTTTGTTGTAGGGTGTGTGGTGGAGGGAGGAGATGGGGTTAAAAGGCTTAAATTACCAATATTTAGGGCAGCACTTGTGTTATGGTAACTATCATCCCAAAATCAAAAAACAAATGTATCCTTAAAGTCAAGATCCACGTCTAAACATCTCCTGACAGGTCACAAAGACATGTGACAAGAAGTCCTCAGTGAGAGGTCTATGCCCTGCGAGCCACACTAATGACTAGAATGAAAGGTCTTACTTTCAGGTTAACTTTAGTGCCATATCCATTTGTCTCTGTCTGAATATCTACAAATCTGTCAGGATATCATATTCACTACAATGGTAATGTCAGCCAAATGGAACCCTGTTGCTATGATCAGAAAAGTTGGACACTAGATCCTGAAATTTGAAGAGCCCAGAAGATATATAGGAGAATAGACCCCGAGCCGAGAGCCCTGACTCTGGTCACAGGTTATTAACCCTAACCCTGCCAATGACATTTTCTGGGGTCAGATGTAGAATTTGAATCTTTTGTTTAGGACAATATACATATTTATTTCTAAATTAGTCATCCAAAGGCAACATATGACATGTCATTGACAGAAAGACCCCAAAGTAGAGTCTAAGCCAACTATGCTACGAAATGTAAAAGTAAGTGAAACAAACAGAAGACCAAAGCATAACCAGTCATCAAACACAGGGACCTAATGATTATTGGTCGTGGTTCCTTCGTGAGCCCTTGGATGAATGTGATGGACTTTTTATGCCGGTTAAGTATCTACACATTGATCAGCCATAACATGGAGAGGAAAAAAACATTGGTCATGCCATTATAGTGGCGCCTGTTAAGGGGCTACACTAAGCAACAGATGACTACTCAGTTTCTGAAGCTTGTGTGCCAAAACAAGAACAATGGGCAAATGGAAGAGCATAAGGGGGCCCCAGACAAACTTAGATGGCTAGATGACTCGGTCGGAGCTTCTCTAAAACAGCAGGTCTTGTGGTGGGTTCCTGGTATGCAGTGGTTAGTACTTACTAAAAGTTGTTCAAGAAGGAGCAACCAGTGAACTGGCAACCAGGTCATAGGTGCCTAAGGATCAGAATTGCACATAGGTAGTCCCAGGGGTGCCAATAGGGCAGTGCGGGCAGTACTCCTGTCAGCGGCCCTAATCAAAAAGGGGCCCACTGATACGTTAAAAAATAGGAACTAGTAATAGGTGGGGGCCCCATTTGATATGCCTGTATGGGGCCCTAAAACGGTTAGTAGATGACTGATGGCAGCCCTGAGTAGTCTGATGTGGTCTGATCACACAGAGAACTACTGTAGCACAAATGACTGAAAAGGCTTAAACATAGTACATATAGCTGTCAACTCTCCATAAACAAAGATATACATTTGAGGAAGAAGCATATTCCCCCGGTTCCGTGGTCATGCTCCTGATTCTTCACTCCCACCTCTTAAGTCCCTTGAGATGAGGGCCCACAAATATAGGACCATGGGAATTTTCATCTTCCTCAAATGAATATCTTTGTTTATGGAAAGCTGACGATTATATATACCATGTTTTAAATAATTTGAATAAAAAACATTATCCAAAAGTTGTGTCTTTGATTCTCTCTATATGACAGACCATGTGGCTATTCCACAGATTTACAGTTCTTTACCATGAAAACTGTAAATCTGTGGAATATCCTCCCTGAGGAGCAGGATACGGCAGGAACAGTTGAGGGTTTCAAGGAAGGTTTAGATAACTACTTACTACTAAATAATAATAATACTTATGTAGCTGTATGAAACATCTGGATCCAGCCTGATGGCAGTTGTGGGATCAAGGATGAAATATTTTTTTTGAGCGAATTTTGGGTTTTTAAAGGATTTGCCTAAAAAGTGAGTCCTTAACCTATAGGCTGAACCCCTCTTTAGGCCCGAAAAAAAGGGGCGTTGTGTTTGTGTTTAAAAAAAACCAAATACCCCCTGTGAGTGCCACCCCCCTTGCATTCCTGATACTCGTATTGTAGTTGAGCAAACTTTTTTTTGCTAATCAAAAGAGTGAAACGTATTGTGCATAAGTATATGCGTTTTATTTTCCCTCTATTGATCAGGAGAGAAGTAGCTCAGCGGTAACCTTCTTTCATTCCTTCAGGAGTCCCGCAGGGGGAAAAGCAAGGGGCTGACAGAAAAGCCTTGGGCGCGTCTGCATGTTAACTCCAGAAATTATTGCAACCCTGAATTCCTATACAAAAGACACAAGATTTTCTCCCCAGTCCCTTAAAGCTCTTGTATGTTCCCTGCCATCAGATCGAAGTCAACAATGCAAGTGGGCCAATCAGCTCCTTTGGGAGTCTAATGTAAACTGCCAGGAAAAAAAAGGATTTAGTCAGGCGGTAGATAAGGAATCACTTTTTTGATGACATATATTAGAAAAGTGATTAAATACCCATTTTGGGGGATCCCATCAACATTAGATTGTGGAAAACCACTTTAATTAGGTTCCAAAGTCATCACAGTAAGGAAAAAAGCTTAAAACTTCCTATCCCCTCCTTCATCATTTTCTTCCCCACCCTTGTTTGAACTTAAAGGACATATGTATTTTTTCACCTGCACTATGTAACTATGAACGTAGCTATGTACGTCCACCCTTCCTGGCAGTGGCCTCTTTCAGCAGGACAATGCCCCGGCCACACTGCGAAAATAGTTTCAGAAAGGTTTGGGATTTGCTGGGAAATAAAAGTCTGATCCGTAGATTCCAAAAGTGTTGGTAGCACAAAGGACCTCGTAATTTAGTTTTTATTTCTGGTGGCGTTTATCCCCCGAAGATCGGAAGGAAATTACACAAAGCATATTAGTAAAATTACATTTTATAGTATGGTTTAAAGTAAAAACTGTTTAGGTCTAAACTCCCCTTTTTTGCCCTAGGTTATATGGGCAAAAAAGTGAGTTTTAGACCTAAAAGGGGAAGTCCCCACGCACGGTTTTCGGAATGGTTTATCAGAGGTTGCTGTTTGCAGAAAATCGCTGAAAAAATGGCCAAAAATGAGCACATGGGGCATAGGAAAACCGTGCAGCAGTCCCCCTACCCTTCGCCCAAAAAACATTGTCTGCACATCTTCCATCCGATTTTCGGACGGAATCAGTGCCAGCTAATGTAAGGGGAGGGCTTTTCTTGCTATCGCGGGAGAAAAAACCAAAAAACCCCCCGCGGCCGTGTTGCACGATACAAAAAACCGACAAATACCGTCATTTAAAACGACCATATTTGTTCCTTGCCGTGGGGACGCAGCCCAAAATGTTTTCAATGTGGACCCTAAGGCCATGTTCACAAAGGCTTAAATTGGACATATTTTCAGTCCGTAATTATGCAACCTGCTGCGCGAAATTCGCTTGAAAAAGTCCCAGTGATTCGAATCCACAGCTCTATAGAAACTATGGATTACGCTCCTCTCCCCCCCGTCGGGAATCCCCACGGGGGAGATAAGTGCCATGTCAATTACTAGCGGCGTTTACGCCCGCTAGAAGAAAAGTCTATGGGCCGGTGAGGTGCCGGCCCCCGTCCCGCCCCGCCCCCGTCCAAAGGTAATTAACGCCCCGCAAATAAGCCGTGTGAACATAGCCTAAGTGTCAATAAAGAGATATATACAATAGAATCATAAGAATACTGCATTTTCTGCTTTTTACAACAGGCACCAGGTTTTCTACAGAGGTTTTCATTCATTCATAGACTTATGAACAGACTGTCATTTAGCACTACTAGCTAGTTCTAGAATCACATTTTGATCATCTTATCCATTAGTGGTAAGTGACAACCGACTAGGATGAAAATCTTCCTCTATGAGTAAAAAAGTGTCCAATCTTGGATGAGTGGGGAGACAGCTCCAGGATCTCTTTCTTCTCATTTCAGCCATGCACTTTTCTCAGTAACATAATCTCCAGAAAATTGGGAATCTCGCAAGAGAACAAAGAGTGACTTTTGATCAACATATTTACTATTTTGCCATAGGCAAACTTAAACTCTATCAGTTCTCTATCTGTTAAATGGTGAGGTTAGAAATCAGGTTTTTAAATAGTGTGTATAGAGGTTAAGTGTTATACATAATAAAAGTTACGTTTTAGTGTTTTACAGATAGAGAACTGAAAGAGTTTAAGTTTGCATATGGCAAAATAGGAAATATAGCATTTCTCAGTAAGACACATACACAAGTCAAACTGATTCTGTGCACGACCAGAAGACCTGATCCTGGGGACCCCCAAAGAGACAATACTGTAACTATCCAGTCATGATAAAGCAATTTCTTGTCTGGAAATCATGACATTTTTTCAAGATCTCTAAAGACGTGGAATTTGACTTCCTACTACTTAATGGTCTGAGTGAAGAAACCCCCTAGAAGACCCAGCATGATCTATTGTTACCTGAATTACAGGCTATAGATGTAATAATGGTCCTGGTATATAATAATGTTTAACATAGGCCATGGATCACAGATAACTTCCCCCCTTATACTACTTCTAACCAACAGTATTATTAAGCTTACCATCTACTGGGTCTTCTTATGGGTTTTAAAGCCAAGATACAGTGGCCCTCATATACTAATATGATTGCACCAGAAAAGTGTCTTATAATGAGCCAAAAAGTTGGGAATTTTTGACACAGCATGTTGCAGATACATTTATTATGGGCTTACAGGGAATGTGTCATCAGAAAATGGCCTATTATTTAAAGGGGTTGTCTGACTACAAAGATTACCTTTCAACATGTAGAGAACACTAAGGGGAACATGTCTGAAAAAAACTGTCTTGGTCTAAGACTTTTCTTGCTGCCCATAGCAACCAATCAAGGTTCCCCTTTCATTTCTTTAGAGCACTATATGAAATGAAAGGGGAACGCTGATTGGTTGCTATGGGCAACAAGAAAAGTCTTAGAACAAGACAGTTTTCAGACATGTCCCCCTAGATGAAGGCGTTTTCCAAATATATTTCTTTGTTCATTTTTTTTTTTTGAGGAGCTACAAGTGATTTTATCACCTTTTGAGGGCTTTCTGGTTTCTCCAGTGACCGACCTGATTGCTTGTTCTCCCCTGCTATTTGTCCTATCTGATATGAGGGAGTGAAGTCATCACACAGGTCCCAGCACAGAACTGCCTTCATCCTGAGAGCTTGTGTGTTATCTGATCTTTCAAGCAAAAGACACTAATTACTACCATTTACTTTAGCTCTCAAGCTTCTATGGACCTCAGAGAAGGAGATTGTTTATCTAATTAGCAGAAGTCTGAATACATGGAGCTCATGTGCTAATTACAGACAGCTTGAGCAGGAAGTGACAGGATGCATGAATACAATAATGCTGCTTTGGTCTATGTAACATTGAGATGAGAAAACCTCTTTAACTCATGTTTGTATGTTAAACACAAATTTTAATAATTTTTGTTTATTTATTTTTTTAAATTTCCCATATCACTATCAATAATTTAAAACAATCCTGAAATCCTGTAGTTTTCACTTTGGCCACAAGGCCTAATAATAGTCTGATGCTTTTCAGCAGTCTCCTCATTATCAGCACAGGCGGGATTACACCGAAAGGTGACCCCAATGTAAAGATAATACAGGAACCATAATTCACAATAGGAAATGTCACAGCTCCCCCTCCACTCCTCCCTGCACACTGACTTCTTTCCAAGTCACAGAGCCTAGAAAACTCTCCCATAGAAGTCAGTGGGACTGATCATGTTCTCAAGCTCCTATGTCCAAGTAGCTTCAGTAAAGTATCCCTCTAAGGGTGTGTCCACATGGCAGTATGCAAATACCGCTGGATTTGCCCGTCCCACTCAACCACTGACATGTTCATGTTCTGCCCGAAAACCGGGCGGAAGAGTGAACATTTTCTACGTTTTTTGTTACGCCAGCAGCTTAAAAACCCATCTGGCAGAAAATCCGTTCAGTGGGGACTGCTGTACAGATTTTCTATTAAAGTCAATCAGGATGGTTGACAGTCGGTTTACAGACAGTTTTCAAATCTGAAAACCGTCTGTAAATCCGACCGTGGGGATAAGCCTTAAAGGGGTTGTCTCACTTCAGGGATTGCTGCTTTTTATGTTAAAGATCTTGCAAGAACAAGTCACTTTGCAATATGTGTCCATTAACATGTCTACCTATTCCTGAATATCCCCTCTTGTATGGGCTGCATCAGCTCCTCAGGTCGCTATAGCTACAGACCTGTTTGATCTCTCCTAATAGGCTGCCAGTGCTGGTCGCTATAGCTACAGACCTGTTCAATCTCTCATGATAGGCTGCCAGCACTGGTTGCTATAGCTACAGACCTGGCTTCTACTGCAGCCTAGTGGAAGCCAGTAAACACGCCCCTGAATTCAAAATGAAACCAAGAAAACAGAACTGAGGTGACAGGAATCAATGTAGTGAGACAACTCCTTTAATTACTGTTAAAAACAGCTCAGAAGAGATGGCCGCCCCCATAATTATATATAATTATATACAGACAACTGAATTAGAAAAATCTAAAATCAGAAATTAGAAACATCTAAGAAGAAAAGAATGTATCAGTGTCTTGTAATTTAAAAAAAAAACACAATGGCCATGCCTAGTAAATTACGGTGTCTAGACTATAGTCTAGACTCTTATAATGGAGTATACCTAAAAGCTATCTTCAGATGTGCAACAATATTTTATTTATTGCTCCAGAAAATTTAAAATAAGAACAAAAAATAAGCACATTGCAAATGGTCCTTGTCAGAACTTGGCCTCCCGTTTTGTGTTTACAGCTCCTATGCAGACCTTTGCATCCTCATCGTATCAGACAACAAACAAACTCTGTATAGTCTGACCCTGCAGTCATTCCCTCTGTTTTTCTACTTCTTCCTATCCCATATCTGATATATTAACAGGATGTTGGAGACAGAAGGGAAAATGTATGTAGATCAGACTGCACAAGGGTTGTTTGTTGTCTGTTACCATGGGGACGTATAATAAGGTAGGACATTTAAAGACTGGTTACTATGTTCCTTTATTTTTGGTTTTTATTTTCGATGCTCAAACATTTTTGCAAATGTGAACTAAGCCTTAAACAATCCTTTCCCTCAGTATTTCAGACTCCTGTCATTTTACAACACCGCACAAAAAAAAAATTCCTCTAAAATATAACTTTTAATTCCAAAAAGCATAAAAAAGTCAATCCAATGTGTAATAATAAAGGTAAATCTTGGGACATAAGATACATACAAGAGGGTATTTTGGGGAGATCCTATCTCTGTCCCTATAAATTAAGACCTCCTGCTGTCCCTCAGCAGGGACCCCGCCCCAAAAAGGGCGACCCTGCAGATATTTCTCCACTATAAATCCCTACTCCTCAACCCTATACTAATGCTGATAATAATTATAGGAGAGGAAAAGTATATACAAAACCTGAAAAGCAATATACAGACAGTCCCCAGGTTACAAATGGGATAGGGACTGTAGGTTTGTTCTTAAGTTGAAATTGTATGTAACTTAGAACAGGTAAATTTATTAAATATAATTCCAGCACAAAAAGGTTGTTTTTTTTTAGTTTTGGGCAGTGGGAAGGATTTTTACATTTGTTTTACTATCTGTGCCCGTTAAGAAGATTTCACCTCATTTTCACCTCATGTGCTGCTGTGGCATGCTGGCACTTGTCATTCCACAGCTACTATCTGCTGTGAAACATGGAACTTCAAGTGCCAGCATGCCCCATAAGTCTCCGTTTGTAACTAGGGGACAGATGTAAGTTGGAACGGTGTAAGTCTGGGACTGCCTATAATATACCAGCAATACAAAATAGACAAAGAGGGGCATAGGGTATATAACATGCACCACCCCCCCCCCCAGACCTAAGAATTAATTAATTTATAGAGACATAGATAGGATCTCCCCAAAATACCCTCTTGTATGTATCTTATGTCCCAGAGATTCACATTTATTATTGTACATTGGATTGACTTTTTTTATACGTTTTGGAATTAAAAGTTATATTTTAGAGGATTTTTTTTTATGGGTTTTTGTATATATTTTTTTTTGTTCCTCAGATCTTGATTTGGGAATTATTTTGTGTCTTGTCATTTTACCCCTCAAATCTTAGACCAATGGAAACCCTTTAAGTTGGGTCCTTTTTAAACTTGAAAATGTTGGTTATTAAAGGGATTGTCAAGGACTACTTCCTTTCAAAAACAGCACCACACAGGATATGCCTGGTACTGCAGCTCAGCTCCACTGAAGTGAATGGGGCTGAGCTGCAATACCAGACTTAACCTGTGACAGAGTGGGGGGGCTGTTTTTGAAAGGAAGTAGTCTTTCCCAGACAATTCCTTTAATGACTAATTAGTGTTAGGCACAGCATAGTGTAGTGTTTTTCTACTACTAGACAGCTCCTCTTAACCCAAATGTCTTCTAAACCATGCACGCTATATTTCTGACTTGTTGATTGGTAGGCCATTGGTTTTAAAGAAGTATTCCTGTCTTGGGAAAATCGAATGCCTCAGCCCTTGTCTCTGGCCATGGAGAATGGAGAGGTGGCCGCACATGTGTGGTTCTCTCTATTCCCTTCTGTGGGAGTACATTTTCTTGACTGTACTCAGAACTCCAATAGAAGTAAACAGAGAAATCCACAAATCCAGTAGAAGACTGCACAACATATCTACCCAAATAAGAGTACTCATTTAATGTCCCGCCATCTGGGAAGGAAAGCCATCTTCATATAGAGTCCATTGTAGCCATCTAATAGTACTTTATTTAAAAAAGTAGGTGGTTGATCCCAAGTGGATATATTTGATTGCACTTTTAGTACTAGCTCATAACAGTCTGTGGTTCTTTTGGCCACTGTGGGTATTACATACTACAGTAAAGGGGTGTCCGGTGAATAAAAAAATCTCAAATAGCTTGCCTTAGTCTTCTTCTCCCATTTTTGTTTCTTTATTTGTTTTTCTTGTCCCGTATGTAACCGTCCTGCTCTGCAGCCAAGCAAAAGAATTTCCTATTTAAAAGCCATTTCCTCTGAAAAAGTTCAAACCCCATAATCCTATTCCGTGTGTTCCTCCTTCCCAATTTCAGTCTGAGTGCATGCCTCATTTCCTTCTTCTTCTTCATGTCAAAAGCCTTGGTAGGCAGGATCACATGGCTTTGGCTTCAGAGGATACTCTGAAAAATGCCAAAATTTTGGTGACCTGATCTCCTGGGCTCAACACAGAGCTGTTTCCTCTGCGTGGAGACTCCAATCTACTGAGCTTCCTGTTATGAAACACCTGATGTAAAGCTACAGGAAGTTCATAGAAACTTGAATGAAAGAACATTACAATAGTTTCTGACTGTTGGAAAGAGATTATTTAGAATGGGTTTTTTTTTTTCCACTGGACAACCCCTTGGTTTGATGGTTTTTGGGACATATTAAGAAAAAAAATCATTTCATGTGAATTAACCATGGAATTGTATTGCTATTTTTTAGCCATCTAACAGTAATTTTTTTTCAAAAAGTAGGTGGTTGATCCCAAGTGGATATATTTGATTGCACTTTTAGTACTAGCTCATAACAGTCTGTGGTTCTTTTGGCCACTGTGGGTATTACATACTACAGTAAAGGGGTGTCCGGTGAACAAAAAAAAATAAATCTCAAATTGCCTTAGTCTTCTTCTCCCATTTTTGTTTCTTTATGTGTTTTTCTTGTCCCATATGTAACCGTCCTTCTCTGCAGCCAAGCAAAAGAATTTCCTATTTAAAAGCCATTTCCTCTGAAAAAGTTCAAACCCCAGAATCCTATTCTGTGTGATCCTCCTTCCCAATTTCAGTCTGAGTGCATGCCCCATTTCCTTCTTCTTCTTCTTCTTCTTCTTCTTCTTCATGTCAAAAGCCTTGGGAGGCAGGATCACATGGCTTTGGCTTCAAAGGATACTGTGAAAAATGCCAAAACTTTGGTCACCAGATCACCCGGGCCCTACACCGATCTGTTTCCTCTTCGTGGAGACTCCAAGCTACTGAGCTTCCTGTCATGAAACACCTGATGTAAAGCTACAGGAAGTTCATAGAAACTTGAATGAAAGAACATTACAACAGTTTCTGACTGTTGGAGAGAGATTATTTAGAAGTTTTTTTTCCCCTACTGGACAACCCCTTTGGTTTTAGCATAAATATCCAAAAGTCTTGGTAGCACTCATCCCTCAGGAGGCAAAACATACGTGCAAAGTTCTGAACAGCAGGCTCTAAAACGTGATCCTGCTCGGATGTACCAGCGGCCCGCCCGTATAAGTATGCAACTTTGTACTTGTCCAAGCACGGCGAAAGATCCAGCAAGTAAAATTCACGTATCTTTATTCCATATGTGAATTTTACCTTCTAGATCTTTTGCCGTGCTTGGACAAGCACAAGGTTGCATATCCAACCCCTTGGTTTGATATTTTTTGGGACATATTAAGCAAAAAAAATCATTGCATGTGAGCTTAAAGGGGTTCTGCCACAATCTAATGTTGACGTATGATCCTCCAAAATGGGTATTTAATCACTTTTCTAAATATATGTAATTAAAAAAAAGTGAATCATCTGAGAGCTACAGCCTTTCTCACATGCCCTTGGTTTCTTGACAGTTTACATTAGACACGACCAGGAGCTGATCTGGCCGCGCTTGCGTTGTTTGCACTTCTTATCTGATGGCAGGGAACATGAATGAGCTTTGAAGGTGATGGGGCGAAAGATTCTTTGTCTTTTGTATAGAGAATCCACTGGTTGTAATGTAATTATCTTATTAAACATGCAGACGCTCCCTGCTCTCTGCTCAGCCCCCTCCCTCACCTCCTGCGGCGGGAATGAAAGAACACTGCCTGCTGAGCTTATCTTCTCTCCTGAGCACAGAAGAGGGAGAAATAATATAATATAACTTGTGCACAATACAGTTCTCCTCTGTGGAGTAGCCAAAAAATGTTTGCTCAAATACAGAGACTGAGTATCAGGAACTTGCATGGGAGGTGGAGCGATGACATCACAGAGGAGGTATTTGTTTTTTTTAAACACAGAAACACAACGCCCCTTTTTCAAGCCTCAAGAGGGGAGTATCAGCCTGTTAGGTGAGGAACTCACTTCTTGACAAAACCCTTTTAACCATAGAATTGTATTGCTATTTTTTAAAGCTTTTTTTGAAGTTTGGTCCTACTGGCACATGTCATTGTATCTCCCAGCATTACGTATGCTTCTTTTCTTCTAATGGTTGTACTCATTGCAGTCTCTCATTGTCAAAGCTACATCGCATTTGTGATCAGTTTTAGCATTTGAGATGCAGAGAGAGCGATTCTGTGTGACACTTTGTTCTATGTCTCATCCGCACTCGAAAAGAGAAAGTTGGCACCGTGCAGAAATAGTTCAATTAGGGAGAATGTTAAGGAACAAATGTTTCTGGCACCTTCCATTTCAATGGACTCTTATGAGTGAGATACAATGCAAACACCATAGACGTGGCTTCCAATTGCCTTTTATACCCATTTCCCTTCTATGGAATATTTTGGACTCTTCATTTGGATGAGCCAGGGTCTAGTGCTTAAATGCGAGACGTGGAGAGGCCTTAAACCTCAGTGAGATACGATGGCGTAGTGAGGTGAGATATATTATACGTCAGTACTGTTCTCTTCATACTCGGCAGAGTACCAGGGTGATATAGTGTTTTGTGCCGGGGACTTGGCCAGGTTGTTCATTACATAGTTATAGTTAACACTGCAGCCGAGCAGACCGCGCCGCTCATACACTATATGAATTGTACGCTTGGAGGCAGTGGGTGGTATCTTGTAACCTTTTCACATTTGTGCACATTGTGAAACATACACTGATTCTTTACCTCTCATGCTGTGCCTGTGATTTAACAACCATCTGTAGCTGTGCTAAGATTTTCTCATCATTACATCTGTCTATTACAGGGTTCCAGGTAGTTAAAGGGGAACGTCTTTTCCTTTAACTAAAAATGTTACATCAAAGGCAAATCTCAGGTTTTATTTTACACTTGATCCAGCTGGACAAACGTATTAGCGTCTTCTTCTTTTTCATTTTCTTCTACATTTTCTACTCCTTTTTCTTCATATTCTGCTCCTTTTTCTTCATTTCCATCTTTTTCTCTTCTTGCTTTACTTAAAAGGGTTTACTCACCACATGATTGGCTTTCACCCTTTCCTGACAGCCAGTCATAATTTTTTTGGCTCTTGTTTTTTTTTTTCATCCCCTTATTCCAAGAGCCATAATTGCTTTATGGCTATGTTCACACGGCTTATTTGAGGGGCATAATTACGCCCCGCAATTACGCAGTGTGGTCGGGAGCGGGAGCGGGGGGCCGGCACCTCGCCGGCCCATAGACTGTCATTACTGGCGCCGCGTAAACGCCGCTAGAAAATGACATGTCACTTATCTCCCACCGCGGCGGATTCGCTGAGTGGGGAGAGGAGACGTAATCCATATTTCTCTATGAGAACTGTGGATTACCGTAATGACTGGGACTTATTCCAGACGTAATTCGCGCAGTACGGCGCGTAATTACCGACTGAAATACGTCCCGTTTTAAGCCGTGTGAACATAGCCTTATTTCTCCATCCAGATAGAGATATGAGGGCTTGTTTTTTCCGGGACAATATATACTTTATAAGGGTGCCATTACTATAGAATGTACTGGAAAACCGCAAAAAAAAAAAAAAAAAATCCAAGTGGGGTTAAAGGGGTTTTCTCACCATGGTCACCAGCTTTAGAATCACACATGCTGTTCAGACTGTGGATGGGTCCATAGTAGTGATTTACACATCAGCTCTGCTATTCTTGTTACACTTGCTATTTTTGTTATATATAAAAGATTTACAAGGTGTAGTACACGGGCTGCAAAGCTCTAAAGAGTGTTTACTTAGCTAAATGAAAAGCTTTCAAAGTCTGTTACTAGACATAAGACTGCAGGAAGTGAATCACCGTGGACGAAGTGAATAACTGACGGCAGCTTAGAGCAATGAGAGGTGGGGAGAGGTGGTCGGTAACCAAAAATCTGTGTGCTCTAAGAGAGATAATAAGCAACGTCCCATTAGGGCTGCGCCTTTTTTTGCTGTATTTTGCACCAAAAAACTGTTGACGCCCTCTTCTCTATATAAATGAACTATAGTTCACCAAAACTAAGCACATTATACGCCAGGCACAAAACATTTGAATGCGCCTAAAGTAGGCGCAACAAATATGCTAGCAATGATATGCTATGCGCCTAGATTAGGTTCATCAATTATACTATGCAAGGTAGACCACATGGCAGATTTTTGATAGATTCATTCAGGCGCACTATACACTCATTTAATGCGCCTTAAAACTGTCGTAGCGGCGCCTCTTTTCTAACATGTCGTCCAAAACCTTTATCTCCTGATCAAAGAAAAATCAACAAATCAAAGTATTTAGAAAAAGTTTTCAATTATCTGTCACTAAGGGCAACATGTATGAAAACTGTCTAGGTCTAAAATTCACTTTGTTGCCCACAGCAACCAATCAGAGCTCATAGCAACCAATCAGAGCGCCCCTTTCATTTTTCAAGAGCACCATATGAAATTAAAGGGGAGCTCTGATCGGTTGCCGTGGGCAAAGTTTTAGACCTAGACAGTTTTCATACATGTGGCCCTAAATGTTAAAAGCCAAGCATTGTAGTCATTAGCTTTAAATGTGAACAAAAACCCATACTGCCTTATTTGTGCGGGTTTTGTTTTTCTGTCGTTCACTCTTCCGTATACACAATGTGTTATCTGTATTCTGTACATCGGCATGATTTCAGTGATATCAAATATGGAAGGTTTTCATTATTTTTTAGTACTTTAAAAAATCAAAACATTCTCTATTTCTTTAATTTGCATTGCAACGCCATTTTCTGCAACCAATAACTTGTTTTTTCCACCTATGAACCTGAGTGAGGGCTCGCCTTTTGAACCAAAATTATCAAACCACATGAGCCACTGTTATAAGTCTAGTGCATTTTTAGACTGTCCAATTTTACACGGTCTGAAAGTTTAACAGTGATAGTAAATGGGCCCCATTATGCTAGTATTAATAAATCTAATTTTCTGTATTCATAAGAGCTATGGGAATGGTTAAAGGGGTTTATGGGACTTTTTATATATTTATGAGCTCACAACTTAAAGGGGTTGTCTCGCTACATCATTTGGCAGCCTCTTCTGCTGGTTGCCAAGCAGAGCTCGTGAAATGGAGGGACATGTTTCTCCTCCCAGCAGGAAGTATCTTCTCTCTCTACAGCCACGCCTACACTGTGTGCATGCTCCTGATGATTCATTTTGTGTGAGCTGGGGGAAGGAGGAGGTTCACAGCTGTCCAAGACTAAGGCTATGTGCAAACAGCAAATGACAAAATGGTGTCCAAAATATGACAGCATTTTGATATTGCTGGACCGTGGGAGGACCAGTACAGCATCAGGTCTCTCTCACCCCAGCACAGCATCAGGTCTCTCTCTCGTCCCACTACAGCATCAAGTCCCTCTCTCTATCTCCTCAGCAGAGCATTAGGTGTCTCTTGTCCCTTCACAGCATCAAGTCTGTCTCTCCCCCCAGCGGAGCATCAGGTGTCTTTCTTGCTCTCGCAGCACAGCATCAGGTCTCTCTCTCCATCCCAGCATAGCATCAGGTCTCTCTCTCCATCCCAGCATAGCATCAGGTCTCTCTCTCCGTCCCAGCACAGCATCAGGTCTCTCTATGTCCCAGCACAGCATCAGGTCTCTCTCTCCATCCCAGCATAGCATCAGGTCTCTCTCCGTGCCAGCACAGCATCAGGTCTCTCTCTCTCTCTCTCTCTCTCAGCACAGCATCAGGTCTCTCTCTGTCCAAGCACAGCATCAGGTCTCTCTCTCCATCCCAGCATAGCATCAGGTCTCTCTCTCCATCCCAGCATAGCATCAGGTCTCTCTCCGTGCCAGTACAGCATCAGGTCTCTCTCTGTCCCAGCACAGCATCAGGTCTCTCTCTCCATCCCAGCATAGCATCAGGTCTCTCTCCGTGCCAGTACAGCTTCAGGTGTGTCTCTCATTCCAGCACAGCATCAACACACTGTGCAAACTCCCAACACCAACCTGGGCGGAACTACACCTCATACAAGAGGGCTGACAGCCACTGACAGATAAGATGGATGGAATCCGACCTGGGCACTCACACGGTTGCTATGCAGACACAAAAGTCACCTGTTCTGCTAAGCCATAGCACTTTGCTGATGGTAATCTAGGACAAACTTACTTCCATTTATGCTACCCACATTTTAAAATATGATGTTTGTAGTGAGACAACCCCTTTAATTATATTGAAATTTGTCACTAATACTCATTAAAAATTATTTACATTTTCTGCTTTGTATAACCAGGCAGAGAACCCTTTACTCACCATCTTAAAATGTGTCATTAACTTAGGTAAACAAGCTTCTGTGCTAGAGATAAGGCTCATCAGAGAATGACTCACTATGGTTTGACTGACCAGGTAAGAGAGAGTGCAAAGGGAGGTGGTTGGTAACCTAGGGAAACCTGTTTACACTAGCAGTAAATACAATTATCATTATCTCCTGAACAAATCAAAATCAATACAGTAATGTATTTGGTAAAAGTCATCATTTACCTTTTCCTACATATTACAAGCTAATTGTTGTGATAAGAAAAACCCTTTAAATTTTGGCACTTTTTTGGTGCAAACTTTAGCAATTTTTTTGGGGCAGCGCGAGGCCTACGCGCCTTTTTGCTAAGCTCTGCCTACTTTTCGAAAAATCGGTGAACTCAGTAAAAAACAGCTCAAATTTGAGACTTTTTTTATGCCAGAATACTGGTGGAAATCCTTTCACGCATTGGCTTTTGGTAGGAAAGGAAGTGACCCCAGAAATCACAGACTCTGCAGTCTATAGAGAGTCATTGTATTCTTCCATTAGATTCCTCTTGATCTGTAATTCTGGTCAGAAATCTCACATTTTATAATTTAATTAAATTTCCTTCTCCTATTTTTAAACCTATTTGACATTGGTCTAATCATTTATCCAATACCATCAGCTATAGAAGACCAAGCTGATCAATGAGCTGACCAGAGTAGGTAGAAATGTCTCAAACCAAAGGACCACACAAAGACTAATTGACGAGTGAGTATTGTAACTATTCAGTGAAGCCTCTGCCATCCTGACCTTTCCCGCTCAGCCCGGGCACTGAATCGCCCATTAATGTGGATGAGGTGAGTTTACTTTTCTTGATTTGGAAAATAAGACAATGTAATCACCTCTCAGTGTCTGGAAGGAGACGTGCCTCACGTCTTATCTCATTCATTATCCTGTAATTGGATGTATAGGAATATCCATAAAACAGATGTTGCCATTCTCACAAGCACAGTGGTTGTATGGGTTTTTTAATGTTATTATTACCGTTTTGGGCACAGATTTTTATATCTCATTAAGTTGGTCCAACGTCAGCATGTAAGTTATGGAGTTGTATGTGTGTATTTCTAAAAATGTTGGTGGTCTAAAATGTGTTGAACTACAAATGGTAACACTTGTTATTTGTGTTTCTCATGCTTTACTTTAAGGGCACTCCTTGTGGTTGGGAGTGGTATTGCAGATTAAATCAACTAAGGTTTAAAGGGGTTGTCCAAGACCATTCTCACAAGCACAGTGGTTGTATGGATTTTTTAATGTTATTATTACCGTTTTGGGCACAGATTTTTATATCTCATTAAGTTGGTCCAACGTCAGCATGTCATTTATGGAGTTGTATGTGTGTATTTCTAAAAATGTTGGTGGTCTAAAATGTGTTGAACTACTAATGGTATAACTTGTTATTTGTGTTTCTCATGCTTTACTTTAAGGGCACTCCTTGTGGTTGGGAGTGGTATTGCAGATTAAATCAACTAATGTTTAAAGGGGTTATCCAAGACCATTCTCACAAGCACAGTGGTTGTATGGATTTTTTAATGTTATTATTACCGTTTTGGGCACAGATTTTTATATCTCATTAAGTCGGTCCAACGTCAGCATGTCAGTTATGGAGTTGTATGTGTGTGTATTTCTAAAAATGTTGGTGGTCTAAAATGTGTTGAACTACAAATGGTAACACTTGTTATTTTGTTTCTCATGCTTTACTTTAAGGGCACTCCTTGTGGTTGGGAGTGGTATTGCAGATTAAATCAACTAATGTTTAAAGGGTTATCAAGACCATTCTCACAAGCACAGTGGTTGTATGGATTTTTTAATGTTATTATTACCGTTTTGGGCACAGATTTTTATATCTCATTAAGTTGGTCCAACGTCAGCATGTCAGTTATGGAGTTGTATGTGTGTATTTCTAAAAATGTTGGTGGTCTAAAATGTGTTGAACTACAAATAGTAACACTTGTTTTTTGTGCTTCTCATGCTTTACTTTAAGGGCACTCCATGTGGTTGGGAGTGGTATTGCCGATTTAATCAACTAATGTTTAAAGAGAATCTGTCACATAGGTTATGCCCCTCCAGTTGAGGACAGCACAAGCTAGTGACAGACCTGCTATTTCCAGCGCTGTGCCCCTTATTCTGTGAGATGCTGTAGTTTTAGAGCATTTAAAGGGAACCTGTCACATAGATTATGCCCTCTTTGCTGAGGACAGCACAAGCTAGTGTCAGACCTGCTGTTTCCAGCGCTGTGTCCCTTATTCTGTAAGATTCTGGAGTTTCGTGTATTTAATTCTCAAATCTGCAGTTTTCAGCCAGAAGAGTCATTCGAAGAGTCAGTTTTTTTCAAACCCCGCCCACCTGCGGCTAGCCCCGCCCACCTCAACTGATAAACCTATTACTTTGAATATAGACCGAAGAGAGGAAGAGACAATAAAGAGCGCACAATAGTGAAATAATTAATGATAAATGGTATAAGAAAAGGGGTAGTTTCTAACCTGATTTAGTTGTGCTAAGTATGTGAGGCACAACTCTCCGTCTAGCTTAAGTGTAGTTACACACTCCAGCGATTCCAGATACACGGCTGCCAGCGATCCCACTCCCGTTGTTACTTTGAATAGGTAGAAACATGTGAATAACTGTCAGTGGGTGGGGCTGGTCTTTGGTGGGCGGGGCTAACACCTACTCATGAATAAGATTTGAGGGGTAAATGCTCTAAAACTGCTGCATCTTACAGAATAAGGGGCACAGTGCTGGAAACAGCAGGTCTGTCACTAGCTTGTGCTGTCCTCAGCAAGGGAGGCATTACCTATGTGACAGGTTCCCTTTAATACGCAAATCTTATTCATGAGATGGTGTTAACCCCGCCCACCAAGGGCTAGTCCCGCCCACTGACAGTTATTCACGTTTCTGCCTATTCAAAGTAATAGGTTTATCAGTTGAGGTGGGCGGGGCTAGCCTCAGGTGGGCGGGGTTTGAAAAAAATTGACTCTTTATATGACTCTTTTCTGGCTGAAAACTGCAGATTTGAGCATTAACTACTCTAAGGCTATGTTCACATGGCTTAAAATAGGACGTATATCGCCCCATATTTCGCGCCATACTGTGCTAAACCTTGGCAAGATACGTCCCAGTCATAACGGTAATCCACAGTTCTCATAGAGAACTATGGAATACGTCTCCTCTTCCCGCTCACATAATACGGCGAGCAGGGAGATAAGTGACATGTCAATTATCCTCGGCGTATACGTGCAGAGAATAATGAATGTCTATACGTCCCACAATTACTGCTGTGTGAACATAGCCTAAAACTACAGCATCTTACAGAATAAGGGACACAGCGCTGGAAACAGCAGGTCTGACACTAGCTTGTGCTGTCCTCAAAAAAGGGGGGCATAATCTATGTGACATTTTCTCTTTAAAGGGGTTTTCCGAGACTTTTAAAAACCTCCCTACCATCTCTCGCATTGCTAAACTAGAAACTTAACCCATACTTACCTCTCCAATCACCACTGATCCAGCACTGCCAGAGCTCCAGTGTTTTCCTCTCCCAGGCCCTCTCCTTTTATTAATGACATGATGCTGCATCCAATCTCTAACCTCTGTGGTCACTCGCTGTACATGCAGGCATGATTGCTGAGACCAGAGATAGGCACTGGGGGTTGGTTATGGGAGAGGTAAGGATGGGTTAATTTTCTCTTTTAGCACAGTGGGAAGATGTAGGGAGGTTTTTAAAAGTTTTGGAAAATGCATTTAATACAGCGCATCTATTTTTAATTTTGTGTCTAGATCAATGAGTTCAGTAGATAACATATAACGCTTCATTTCTCCTACAGTGTTGTAGAGCAGAGAGTGAAATTTCGCTTCTGTGTTTTCCTCCATGATCAATGTATTGTTGGAGGACTATTGTGATAAAAAGGGGATAATTCACAGTGTAGAACCCATTGAATGGGACATCCCAAGAATTCCCCCTATCCTTAGTGAAGGCCCTCAATGAGTTACTCCTTGGAATTTCCCCATCAGCAGAACAAAGGACCAGCAGCTGAGATGACTGGAAGCTCTTGTGCTCCAATGCAAAATGCCCTTCACCTAACATCACCTCTTGTCACCCTCTTGCACCAGGGCTCGGATGCAACTGCTTTCTTTGCACTTTCTATAGATACATATAGTGTGAAACTGGGGCACCTAGGGCCCACTAGTGGAGTTGATTTTTGGTGACCATTAGTGGAGTTGATTCCTGGGTTCCACCAGTGGAGTTGATTCCTGGGTCCCACCAGTGGAGTTGATTCCTGGGGCCCACGAGTGGTGTTGATTCCTGGTGCCACCAGTGAATTTTATTCTTGGGGCCCACCAGTGGAGTTTATTCCTGGGGCCCGCCAGTGGAATTGATTCTGGGGGCCCAGCAGTGGAGTTTATTTGTGGGTCCCACAAGTGGAGTTGATTCCTGGGTCCCACCAGTGGAGCTGATTCTTGGGGTCCACCAGTGAAGTTTATTCCTGGGGCTCACCAGTGGAGCTGATTCTTGGGGTCCACCAGTGAAGTTTATTCCTGGGGCCCACCAGTGGAGTTGATTCCTCGGGTCCACCAGTGGAGATGATTCCTGGGGCTCACCTGTGGAGTTGATTATTGGGGACCACCTGTGGAGTTGATGCCTGGGGCCCACCAGTGGAGTTGATTCTTTGGGCCCACCTGTGGAGTTTATTCTTGGGGACCATCAGTGCAGTTGATTCCTAGATCCCACCAGTGTAGAGGATTCTGGGGGTCCATCAGTGGAGTTGATTCTAGGGGTCCACAAGTGCAGTTAATTCTTGGGGTCACCATTAGCGACGATTACTGGAGCCACCAGTGGAGTTGATTTGGGAGCCCACCAGTGGAAGTAATTCTTATGGCCCACTATACAGCTACTGTATATGACTCTTCCACTCTTTCCCTTGCTTTCTGCCTCTTTTCCCCCCACCTTTCTCCCAGAGAAATCCAGGGGTCCACATTACCCAGAGGCCCCCGGAGGTTTCCCCTTCTCCCCTGTGGTCCAGTCTGAGCCTGGCTGTACATCTTGGTTGCAGAGTTACAGCCTTATTACATGTGTCCTCCGTACTGCAGTTTGGCCCTTGAATGGGTCTAAGATGCAAAACGAGACAAAGTCTATAGACAATCATTTGTTTTTTTTTTCTCAGACAACACCTTTAAGGTATAAGATAATGTCTCTGCCCAAGCCGGTCACATCATGTAGGGTAATAGTACCAATTTACAGATCATTATTTCTGTTCCTTTATGTGTAATATAGACCTAATGGTTGCTGGGCTGAGAGAATGGACAGGGCAATTGTGAGAGAAAAAGCAAGAGTGAATTATAATACATTAATCTGATTATACTGCAATGAAACACTCTGCAATCAGAAAAGCTGTGGTGATGAATGGCAAATTTAGTAGTTTAATATTATTGCTGCATCAAGTACAATATGGCAATTATGTTCTGTTTACTGGAACCTATCCACGTCCTTTCAAAGTCACTGTGATGAACATCTCCAGGTTCACAGGATAAAGTTTTTGGCCTCTAGTGACTGCAGGGTTCATGATTTTTTTCTCTCTCACATTGTCAAGTTAACATAAAGGGGTTTTCCAAAATCAAAATGTACCATCTATCCACAAGAAAAGCAATAGGGGTGACATGTTCCAACACGCCAACGCCATTTTTTTTTTGTCTATTTTGCGCCAAAACCACTTTTGATGCCATATTCTTGTTGTAAATGAACTGTCGTGCACCAAAACTAAGCGCATTATACGCCGGGCACAACACTTTGTAATGCGCCTAAATATGGTGCACTGTCCGCCCCTGTTGCGCAATGTGCCTATTGAGGCGCATTATATGTGTTATGCTTCTCCGTCGGGCAATGCGTCGCGATAGGCACATTACATAAACTACCAATGATATGCTATGGGCCACGAGTTGCACAATGCGCCGTTTTTGATGCGATGCACCTTTTTAGGCGTATTAAGGTATTTCTGACGCCAGTTTTTACACTGGCGCACTTTACACTGATTTAATGCGGCGAAAACTGGCATGGATACACCACTTTTCGGACATGTCGCCCAAAGTGCCTAATTAGTTGGATTTTGACAGATGAGACCCCCAGTGACCATGAGTAAAATTCAGGAAAATGCCTTTAAATAGGTGATAAGAGTCTGATTGATGGAGGTCCAATCACTTATGATTAAAGGTGAGGTTAAGGTTAATGTTAGAATTTGACTAACTCTACCTCTAACCCTAGGGCTCCCCAGATATCACCAGGATATTACCCTGGAAGTTAACCTTGATGTTTTCCCAGTTGTCAGGTGGTGTTCCTAAGCAATCTGGAGGTGCTTTCTAGAGGTCAGAAACATGTGTAGAATTTTCCCCTATAGACATCTATGAGATTCCTGTTCAGGATCATCCAAACCCGAATATTGTGACAAATTTGGCCAAACCGCTCTTGAACTGAACAGAGAGCTTTCCGAGCAACACTACCGATATAACTTGTGCTGTAACAAGGCCTTATACATCTTTGATGAGGTGCAAATCTGAGACTTGTTCATGTATGGTGATTGATCAGGGCTAGGTACGCAGTCATTTTAAAGAGGTTGTCTCATCTCAAAGTTTCATAGGATGCATGAATAAAATAATGCTGCTTTGCTCTGTCACTTCCTGGTCAAGCTGTCTGTAATTAGCATATGAGCTCTGTGTATTCAGGCTTGTCTGTTTATTAATTTAGATTAAATAAATTACCTTCCCTGAGCTCTGGAGAAGCTTCTGAGCTAATGTAAACAGTAGAGTAATTACTGTCTTTTGTGTGAAAGATCAGATAACACACAAGCTCTCACACTGCTAGCTGCAACCTGTGTGATGACATCACTCCCTGCTATCAGATAGAACAAACAGCAGGGGGGGGGGAGAAGTACATCGGTCGGACACTTGGTGAACCAGAGAGAGCACAGAAGGTGATAAAATCACTTGTAGCTCCTTAAAAAAAGATAAACAAAGCAATATATTTGGGAAAACGTCTTCATTTAGTGTTTCCTACATTTTTGAAAGCTATTCTTTGCAATGAGACAACTCCTTTAAGCCAAGGGTGTCAAATTAATTTTAACTTAGGGCCACATAGGCATTACGGTTGCCCTTCAAGGGCTGTTGGAGGGCCTTGAAACGTGACTGGGGTGCCTGGGTAAGCTTATCAGAGGTGTGAAGCTGTGCACCAGAGCTCCAAATCTAAAATGGTGCCTGCTCTTGGTGCTGACACCACCGCCTCTGCCCAGCTATGACTGTTTCCTCTGTGGAAAGTGAAGAGACGGTCCTTCAGCATCGGATCTCATCCGTCCCCGCTTGCTGTGTCTAAGTGCTCATAATATTTACTATTTTGCCATAGGCAAACTTAAACTCTATCAGTTCTCTATCTGTAAAACACTAAGACGTAACTTTTATTATATCTAACTCTTAACCTCTATGCACACTATTTAAAAACCTGATTTCTAACCTCATCATTTAACCCTTTCTACTTCTGAAGGAAGGAATAACTCCCTTTCTATTATCAAGTCTGGTGGAGCACCACCTATTAACAGGAAAGCCGTATATATACACAGCAATTTACTAGCTCCAGTAAGGGATCCCCAGCCTCCTACTTGGGCAGTCGTCCCTAATCTCATGGACACAAAACAAATAAGGCCCCCTTGTGACACCGTCTGCAGCAGGTGACACTTGTAGACAGAGGTGAGAGATCACAATTTAAAATGTCATGCCTGATCTCCCCGACATGTTTCACCAGCTAACCTGGCTTAATCAGGGGTTAGAGGTCCGATCACATGTGGTCTAAGCTCATTTCCTTTTATATCATGTCAGGTACAGTACACACCCTATTCAGGTGCTCACCAATTAGCCATCAGAGAATTCACAAAAACCCACT
Source organism: Phyllomedusa bahiana (assembly GCA_025379985.1). Lineage (NCBI taxonomy): Eukaryota > Metazoa > Chordata > Amphibia > Anura > Hylidae > Phyllomedusa > Phyllomedusa bahiana. The sequence goes on from JAODAL010027412.1 coordinate 27,176, forward strand.
CCCCCTTCCGCTCTCCTGCATGCACACTCAGTGCTCACAGGACACATAAATCAAAGTGGAAGGCCAGATTTGGACCATGGGCTGTTTTTGGACCAAGGGGGCTTTTGTTTGATACATGTTTTAAGCACAAAGTCAGTAACAACTAAGCTCAGAGTCTCCAACCCAATAGTCATATCTAATCATAGATGTGGGATTTTTTTTTCTTATTATCTGGTGTATTTTCTAATTATTTGGACTGGGATTCACACTGGGAATGATGACAGGTTACCTAATGCAACGTCTGTCAGGTTCTGTCACCGCAATATGCGGCCAAACCCTTACAGTATAACCTTCACATGATAACAGTCAGCTATTTATATCGGATGTGTGACAATGACATCACCCAGAAGAGTAAACATGAGGGTCGGCCGAGGATGATGATGATGTCACCTTCAGAAGATAAATATCCATTCTTTATCTAAAATAATGAGCCTCGTGCTATATGTAATAAGGAGTAACAACATCAGATCTTCCAGTTCTTTCATGTTTAGATAAAGCAGTAGAGAGATTTTCTTGTTTTGTTTTTTTAACTGTAGATTTAACTCAAATACTGTGTACATGAAAAGCTCTGCCACTTTCTAATATACTTATTTTCGACTCAAAATGTACCAACAAATTTTGTGTTTTAGTCATATTTTTTTTCACGCCAAATAGGGACATGTGTGGTTCATTGAGATAAATATTTTTTTTTTCATTTTTTTAGCACAAAATGATCTGAACACAGACAGTTTTATGGTCCAGATTGCAACAAACTATTAAATAGTATATAGTTACAGCCTGCTTTATAGACAGGAAACAGAAGGGGGCCATGAAGTCAGTTTATTAAAGCAACTTTATTTATCAAGTAAAAAAGAGGAACATTTATGAAGCAAAAAGGGACCAAGGGAATTGGGTCAAAAATAGGGACTATTCCTCTAAAAGAGGGACAATTGGGAGGTTGAGCTTTAGAGCCACAGATTACACATTACTCTGGAACCTGCAGAGATGCAGCCATAAGGAGTAAGGGGCCGTTCACACGGCTCAGGACAGATACTGGTTGGTTTATCCGACCGGTATTTGTCCGGTTTGTGTGCCGTGCACACGGCCACAGGGGGGCGGCTTTTCTCCACAGTTAGCGGAGAAAAGCCCTCCTGCTTCCCATAGACATGTTCATATTCCATCCGAAAACCTGACGGAAGAATGTGCATGTTCTATTTTCTTTGGACCGCTGGTGGTCTGAAAAAACGCCGGGCGGAAAATCTGTGCAGTGGGGACCGCTGCACAGTTTTTCCATAGCGGTCAATGGAAAAGTTTGCGGACGGTTTTCCAGACGGTTTTCAAAACCGAAAACCGTCTGAAAAACCGGCCACAAACCCGTGCTGTGGGGACAAGAAGCCAGCAGATGCACCCGCACCCAAATGTCTGAAGAGGCCACAAAAGCTTCTGTGCCCCATTCAATGACAACGGTATTATAAATGACATATGGTGCATGTGGGCCCCGTTACAGCTTTCATATTAGGGCCCAGGAGATTCTTGTCAAACTGTAGGGAATGAGTCACCCTACAAATGGTCTTATGGATATCTGTATGGTTATTGTAAATGTTTGATATGTGTATAAACTGTAAGTATATATTAAACATAGTGTATTAAGAATTATGATGAATAAGCACCTTTAAATAAGTGCATGGATGCTTTAAAGGGGTTGTCCACTACAAGGATTGCTGCTTTTTATATTAAAGATCTTGCAAAAACAAGTCACTTTGCAATATGTGTCCATTAACAGTGTCCTACCTATTCCAAGATATCCCCTCAGGTCGCCATAGCTACAGACCTGCTTGGTCTCTCCTGATAGGCTGCCAGCACTGGTTGCTATAGCTACAGACCTGGCTTCTACTACAGCCTAGTGGAAGCAAGTAAACACGCCCCTGAATTCAAAATGAAACAAAAAAAATAGGACTGAGGTAGGATGAATCAATGTAGTGGGACAACCCCTTTAAGTATCACATTGTAGTGGGGGCCTACAATTCAAAAAGGTCCAATATAATTCAAAAAGTCATTATATCACAACAATAAATTCACCAAAAGAATAAAAACATAATGACATACAAAATATTAGAATTTTTTATTAAGTCACAAACATTAATCAATAAATCTATTTACTATTATGTTGTCACAATTGCAGCAAGTCTTAAAAACCTTTAAAATATACAAATTGGCCCATTCACAAAGAGTGGCATAGTCAAAGACAATACTATACAATACTATAAAGGGGGAATCAGAAATATACATAATAAAATTACGATCAAGTGATCACATATATTAGATTCACCCCAAAGTAAGTCAGCAATCAAGTCAACAATCAAAATTAGACCATGTATAACAACTAAATTCAATGAATGATACCCATTATGGGAGATATGTCATTCAGGGAAGGGTCAAAGCCTCGACGGGCGTTTTGCCGTCCTGCTTTTTCAAGAGGCTCTTTGTGAATGGGCCAAATTATGTATTTTAAAGGTTTTTAAAACTTGTTTTAATTGTGACAACCTGATAGTAAATAGATTTATTGATTCATTTTAAATAAAAAATAAATTTAAGACATGTATGTATAATTAAATAAAAAATTATGGGCGACATGTATGTAGTGGGCTGCGCAAGAAGTCTGGCGTCTTTTCAGCCCGAAGACTAGTGCCTCGTTCGCTATATTTATACTCAGTGCCTGCGGCACTTTGTAATGTGCCTGAGATGGAGGGGGGCGTGCTGGAGGCGTCACACTACAACTATACGAAGCTACTCACTTATATATTTAGTACGGCAAATCCAGGCGCATTACTGCTGGAACAGGTAGAGCACTTTAAAAGTACCGGTAGTTTACCTGAGCCTGAATTGTGGCTTTGTAGCTAGAAAGCGGTAAATCTATGACCGCAGTAGAACAGGTTCATAGATTCAGGCGCATTCTACGCTACTAATGTGCGCAAAAAAATGAATGACGCCAAAAAATCATAAATGTCGCCCTATATTTCTAACATTTTGTATGTCGTTATGTTTTTTTCTTTTATTGAAGATATGAAGTTTAGTCTGCCGTATTAGTCAACACTTCAGTACTTGTGCAGTTGTTGAGAGTTTAGTTGCTAGTTTCAGCATAAGGAAATCTTTTGACCACAAGACGGCCGTGGCTCAGCCACATGCTGCTCCTTACACTGGGCCCAGGAGAATTCACAGAACCAGACACAAGCTAAGAGTGACACAGAGAGAGAACAGAGACGAGAGAAAGAGAAAGGTGAAAGAGAGACCTGGGATGAACGGGAAGAAAAGATAGAAAAAGCAAGTGACCATGAGATAGTGAGAAAATCCAGACATGACTGGAAACTTACACAGCAGGTCCTAGACATAGGAGTGTGTGAGGGATTTGGGAATCCTTGCTACCCGTGTCTGAAAGTGGCAGAGAAGTGACAGCTTGGCCTTGGGGGACTCAAGTCAGTAATCAGGACTAAATTGGATGGGGAATAGGCTTCTATCAGTTGGCGTGTCTAAGTGCAGCTAGTAGGCTTGAAGAACCCATGAAGAACCTGTGGAAATATGGAAGACTGAAAATTGGGTATTAAAGGGAATGTGTCATCAAAAATGACTTATTGTTTAACTCACATTTTATGTTAAACACATTTTTTAAGAATTTTTGGTTATATATTTTTTTTATTTTCCATCTCACTTTCAATATCTTTTAATATTTCTTAAGTCCTGCAGTTTTCACTTTGGCCACTAGGCCTAATAATAGTCTGACACTTCCCGTTCTGTACAGAAAGAGGCTCAGTTGTCTGCTCATTATCAGCACAAAGAGGGTCAAACTGAAATGAGACACCAGTGTGAATAGATAACACAGGATCCACCAGTCACAAGAGGAGTCACAGTTCACCCTTTCACCTCCCTGCACACTGATTGCTTCACAGGTCCCAGGTGCCTAGAAAACTCTCCTATAGAAGTGAATGGGACTGAGTCAGTCTTAAATCACCTATGTGCATGAAGCTAAAGTAAAGCATCTCTCTGACTGCTGTTAAAGCAGTGTAAACAAGGGCTAGTGGCCAAAGTGAAAACTGCAAGACTTAAGAATTATTAAAAAATTTTGAAAGTGTTGTGAAAAATTTTAAAAAAACAACAACCAAGAATTCCTAAAAAATGTGTTTAACATAAAAATGGGACTTAACTTAAACAATGACTCATTTTTTAATGACACATTCCCTTTAAAAGCATCCATGCATTTTTTTGTTAGTAAAGCCTGTGAAGACCTCCAAAGCTGAAGATTATCTGTAGTTTCTTCCTCATCGGTGTACTACATGTCCCAGTAACATCACTGGTAGCCCTAATAACAAATGCATTCACACACATCCGCTACCCAGGTGTATCTTGCCTGCCTGACACCTGGTAACTGCACACACCTTGCAACCTCTCTGATGGCCAGTGCTAGAAGATAAAAGTGGTGGTGCAATCCCAAGAAGTCACATCTTCCTTTTCCCCATTCATTCTACTGCAGTGTGACTTTCATACACTAGTGATGTGGATATATACTATCTCAGCATGACTTAGGGAAGTAGTTGTAATAAATTGTCACACCTAATGCATTCCAATGGGGAGCTGTCACATAAGGCTCCCATCATTAGAAAGTGGCACCACTGTGGCGGGCGCCATAGCAATATTATGGGTCATGCAGGTGGCATTAGTCATCTTTCTCAGACTTTGAAGAGCTCTGGACTCTTGTAACTGTGGGTTCTACATGTGTCCTCGCATTGAGTCATACAGTGGAGGAGGAAAACCATCATAAGTCATGAATGTGAACATACATACAATTTCATACACAGGGTAGATGCCAAGGTATTTAGAGACACCTTAGATGACTCATGCTGCTGCATTTATCTCTCAGCTCGTATCTGGAGGAGGATGTCTTCTTATATCATGGTGTGATCCTTATCACTGTGAAGAAGAAGCTTTGCGGCTATTCATGACATTTTCAATTTCTAAATAAAATCTGAAAAGTTTCTACGCTTAACTTTTTTGACACCATAGAGCACTGTGGGATCTAGTATTAACTAGAGCCTAGTAATGTTACTGGAGAGCTAAACTCACATTTGTTTGCAGAGTCCCAACTTAAAGGGGTTTTGCCACGATCTCATTTCATTCATCCTGCTTCCAGCTCTTCAGCTCTGTGTGCTCAGAAGGGGGCGTGTGTGATTTGTTTGAATTGCAGATCATGTGACCCAGCAGGATGACATCACCAGGCTTTTCCTCTCTTTAGTGAAAGAAAGTCTGTCTATGTATAAGCTGTGAGTAGGTTCAAATCCCTGCAGGAACCAAACCTGTGGATTTTTTTTTTTCTCTTTGTCAATGCACAGACCTGATTGAGGTTTCCTTTTTTAATTATTTGCGCTGTTTGACTAATTACTAAAGAGACAGAGGATGGGAGTAGAGTGACAGCACCTGGGGTTTGAACACTCAGTAGCTGCCTGAGAGGAGAGGTGATGTCTGAGAAGGAGTAAGGAGCTCTCAGCCCTGGTCGTATCTCCTGGAGACGAGCTGTAAACAATGGATCACTAAAGGAACAGCTAAAACAAAAGCGGTTCAGAATTTTTTATAATGAAGAATGGTGAAAATGTTTATTATTTAGTTTGCAAGTTTCCCACATAAATTTTACTTTGTGACAAAACCTCTTTAAATGGATTTTGCCATAGTCTCTGCTTAGGCCAGCTCGGTTTGAATGTTTTATTTTATTAGTAGATTGCACTAAAGTCATCCATGGCACCCTAGGTAGGCATCTGTCCATCTAACTGGTCAATGTATTTGGTTCCTCTACAAGTTCATGGTAGGGTGATTCCAGCCACGTGATGGTCAGTACGGGATACTTCTTGATTTGTAAGTGTATAGAACCCAATTGTGTATCCACAAAAGTATCAGTGCATCTCAAGAAGATTAGAATATCATCAAAAAGGTAACTTATGTCTAAAAATTCAAGTCAAATAGAGAAACCCATATATTGTATGGACTCGTTACACCCAGAGCGATACATTTCAAGCATTTACTTTTTTATGTGGATGATTATGGCTTAGAGCTAAGGAAAACCCAGTGGCGCAAGGGTCGTGACACTTGTAGCCTATGTCCCAGATACCTCTGTGTGTGGTGGAAACAATGACTCCAGCCGCAGTAAACTCCTTGCGAATCTCTCCCAAATTCTTCAATGGTTTTTCCTCGACAATCCTTCCAAGGTTGTGGCCATCCCTGATGCTTGTGCACCTTTGTCTACCACACTTTTTCCTTCCACACAACATCCTATGAACCACTCAACGACCGCCTCGGCAGGGGCATTTCAGGTCGTGTGTCAGCAGCAATGTCTTTTGGCGTCGCTGCAGACATTGGGCTTTGTGGCTCTCGGCACCACAGCAGCTCTGAGAACAGAGCCATACTTCACAGCCCTATTCCCAGTGCGGCCTCTGCAGTGACTGCAGCATAATCAAATGACTTTCCCCTGCTTTGGGGGTGATCGGGGCTCCTGGTGACCTGATAGAGCCCAGGGAACAGCTGCACAGTCAGCCATGGAGACCTAGAGTATCCCCAGTGCTGTCTGTGTAACAACCCAGCGATCCGGGCAGACTGTGGGCTGCCCTGACTGCTGCCTGTGTCAGATTGACACAGATTATAAAGTATTAGCCTATATGAATATGCTAATACATTACTAAGTGTAAAAAAAAAAAAAATGTAACACAGTTCTCCCTTCATGGGATTTAAAAAACAAGTAAAAAATATAAAAAAGTGTAGAAAAAAAATTAATGAAATAAATAATAAAATAAAAATAGATATTTAATAAAAACTAATTGTGCATGCATTACATACAAAAAAAAACTACACATGTCAGGTATCCAAACAACCGTAATAACCTGTAGAATTAATCCAACAAGTTATTAAATGTGTAATGTGAATGGTATAAAAAAATGTTTTTAAAAATTAGAATAAAATGTAACTTAAACTATTCCACCCAAAAGAACAACTTGTCACGAATAAAACGAGGCCTCATACAACTGCGTCATTGAAAAAATTAAAAAGGTACAACTGTTGAAACGCAAGGAGGCAAAAACTAAAAAATATGCTGGTCCTTAAGTACTTTTCAGGCGTTCGACTTAAGGGGTTAATCTGCTTTGATCCAGCCCTCTGTGAACAGTCAGCTTCTTTAGCAATGACATTTTGTGGCTTCCCCTTCTAGTGGTGGATGTCAGTGACTGTCTCAGGGGCGTCGCTAGGCAAATGCATTCGGGGCATTCTGCCTGTGCCTCGAATGTCTGCGGCTCCAGGCTGCTGCCGTGGGCTCCTGAGTGTGGGCGGCGCCCGCCGATCTCTGACTGCATGGTCGTTTCACAGCGGCTGCGCAGTCAGAGTCGGGGAGGAGGCAGGATGGATCGTTCCCGTCCTGTCTTCTCCCCTGTATGTCCAGCGCTTGGTAAGCGCTGTACATACACGTTGGCGTCGCAGGGGGCGTGATGCACCGCTTTCATCACCCCACTGCGAGGCTGGGCTCCTCTAAACCGGCAGCTCTGCTGGCCGAGGAGGTTCCGGGCCCCGCGAGACGGCGTAAGCAGCGTGATGACATCAAAAGCTGTAGGACCAGGACGCGCGGACCGTGCTGAGGTGAGTAGGTTTATTTATCTTATTTTTATTAGGTAAGGGGGGCATATAATGTGTGGCTATGGGGGGCATATTATGTGTGGCTATGGGGGGCATATTATGTGTGGCTATGGGGGGCATATTATGTGTGGCTATGGGGGGCATATTATATGTGGCTATGGGGGGCATATTATATGTGGCTATGGGGGGCATATTATATGTGGCTATGGGGGGCATATTATATGTGGCTATGGGGGGCATATTATATGTGGCTAAGGGGCATATTATATGTGGCTAAGGGGGCATATTACTGGCTAAGGGGGCATATTACTGGCTATGGGGGGCATATTACTGGCTTATTACTGGCTATGGGGGCATATTATTGGCTAAGGGGGCATATTATTGGCTAAGAGGGCATATTACTGACTGAGGGGGCATATAACCTGGCTAAGGGTGGTATATTATTGGCTAAGGGGGCATATTATTGGCTAAGAGGGCATATTACTGACTAAGGGGGCATATAACCTGGCTAAGGGGGTATATTATTGGCTAAGGGGGCATATAACCTGGCCAAGGGAGTATATAACCTGGCTAAGGGGGTATATTATTGGCTAAGGGGGCATATAACCTGGCCAAGGGAGTATATAACCTGGCTAAGGGGGCATATTACTGGCAAAGGGGGCACATTACTGGCTAAGGGGGGCATATTACCTGGCTAAGGGGGGCATATTAGTGGTTAAGGGGGCAGAAACCTGGCTACAGGGGGCTAATAACCTGACTACAAGAAGCATATTACTGGCTACAGGGGGCATATTACTGGCTACAGGGGGCATATTACTGCCTAAAGGGGGCAGTAACCTGGCTACAGAGGGCAGTAACATGGCTAGAGGGGCTAATAACCTGGCTAGAGAGGGCAGAAATCTGGCTAGAGGGGGCAACTACTTGGCTAAAGGAGGCTACAACCTGGCTACAGTGGGCTACTACCTGGCTATAGGGGGCAAATATTCACCTACAAGGGGGTAATTATTACCATTTGGAGCACCATAGATGGGGAGTTTGTATAGAGCTAGGAAATTGTAGGGAAATTCTGATAAAATGAGGAGTCTAAGATGTTTGTTTTGTAAATTTTTCAGTGAAGAGTTGTGGACGGTAGAAGTCATCATGGTGTCTGGAACAGATGGAGAAGAAGAGAAAGAGAACAACTCTTCAGAGACGTCTCCTGTAAGTCACTAAATGTAACTGCACTGTAATCACTTATATTTCTCCTGAGCCTACATACAAAGGCTTTTCTCTGTAAATATACATCCGCCGTTCACAATGAGGCGCAAAAAATTCCGTGTGAACCTAGCCCTACTCAGAAAAACTTAAGGGCCTGAGCCCCGGATGTTTTGGGACCCTAGCAAAGCCCCTGGACTGTCTTCTGGACAACTGTCAGGTCAGCAATCTTCCCCATGATTGTGTAGCTACGGAACCAGCCTCAGGACCATTTGAAGACTTAGGAAACCTTTGTGTGTGACACCAGGAGTCAACAATATTGACCTTTCTTTCATTATTCTCATTTTCTTATCTACTGAATTTGGTGTTTTTCCTTAGCTCTAATCATCCACATTAAAAGAAGTAAATGCTTGAAATCTATTGCTCTGTGTGTAATGAATCTATACAATATATTTGCCTTGAATTACGGGCATAAATACATTTTTTTGACATGCAGTAGTATGTTCATTCTGGTAGATGTGATTTAGTCTGAGCTCCATTGGTGTGCAAGTTTTGCCCATCATCTTAAAGGGAATGTGTCATCAAAAAATGAGTCATTGTTTAATGTTAAACCCATTTTTTAGGAATTTTTGGTTGTTTTTTTTCATATCACTTTCAATATTTTTTTATAATTCTTAAGTCTTGCAGTTTTCACTTTGGCCACTAGGCCTTGTTTGCACTGCTTTAACAGCAGTCAGAGAGATGCTTTACAGCAGCTTGATGCACATAGGAGACTTAAGACTGATTCAGTCCCATTCACTTCTATAGGAGAGTTTTCTAGTCATGCTCTGTGACCTGGGAAGAAGTCACTGTGCAGGGAGGTGAAAGGGTGAACTGTGACTATCTCCTCTTGTGACTGTTGGATCCTGTGCTATCTATTCACACTGATGTTTCCTTTAAGTTTGACCCTCTTTGTGCTGATAATGAGCAGACAACTGAGAATCTTTCTGTACAGAACAGGAAGAGTCAGACCATTATTAGGCTTAGTGCCCAAAGTGAAAACTGCAGGACTTAAGAATTATTAAAAAATACTGAAAGTGATATGGAAAATTAAAAAAAAAAAATATTCTTAAAAAAATGTGTTGAACATAAAAATGTGAATTAAACAAGAAGTCATTTTTGATGACACATTCCCTTTAAGCTTCTGCAGTTATTACAATACAATAGCTTTGACTTGTGCCAATCACGTGGCTAATTTTATTGCAGTAAGACTTTGAAAGCCATTGATCAGAACTTGTTCTAGAGGTGCCATCTGGCCCGGGTCTAAGGATTCTTAATCCACTAAGAGGGTGGCACCATTCATAATTTATCAGTGTGCTTACAAATCATTAGGGCTGATGTGTAAAATGTATAATGGTTTAGTCATGAGTTAGAGCTCTTTGGGGGATCTGAGGAAACTCTCTAATGGCGAGAAAATCCCAAGTGGTTATTTAATGACATCTCTTGTTCTAATTGAAATATTATAGTTCACAGATGGGGGAGTTCTTATTCCAGGGCTAAGCAATACGAAATTAAACTAGTGATCACTGTGATAGTGAATAATTCTAATAGACCTTGATGCTGTATTTCCACCAATATCCAAATCATTAAGGACATTTTGCAGGAAGGCAGATGAGAAATCATAATTTCCTATAAATATGTAAATGACACTACAGAGAACACATGGTAAAAAGATTTAAAGGGCCCCTATGTTTTTGTTTTTTTCATTTAGTTTGTTAGAAATTGCTTCTAGGTGCACAGCAGTGCCATTCATTTTGCTCACCTGCAGCTGAATACAGGATTTCTCACTGCTGCCACTCGGTCATGTGACCTGCACTCTGAGTTGCTGAAACACACAGCATGGTTGTGTGACCCAGAAGTGATGGGATGGGATGTTCAAAGTCAGTCTCATAGGAATGCATAGAGGGACTGACTTCCAATCAGAGAGCAGGTCATGTGACCTAACAGACTGTTGTATCAGCCAGAAATCCTGTATTCAGCAGCAGGTAAGCAATGTTACTGGCACTGCTGTGTACCTAAAAGCAATTTCTAATGAACTAAGGGGGAAAAAACTTAGGGCGACATGTATGATTTTTGGTGCCCAGACGCCATTTTTTTTGCGCCATTAGTAGCGTAGAATGCACCTGAATCTATGAACCTGTTCTTCTGCGGGTAATAGATTTAGCGCTTTCTAGCTACAACGCGACACTTCTGGCTCAGGTAAACCACTTTTAAAGTGGACTAACTGTTCCAGCAGTAATGCGCCTGGATTTGCCGTACTGAAGCTATAAATGTGTAGAATCATACGGTTGTAGTGCGATACGCCTCCAGCACGCCCCACGATTACAGGCGCATTACAAAGTGCCGCGGGTGTTTTACAATGCACCTAATTTTGAAGTGCGCCTGCTCATACATCAAGCACCAGACTACTGCCGCAGCCCCGTACATACATGTCGCCCTTGGTTCATTAATGTGTACATTTTTACAACATTCTTCTATTGTTCTGAAGCATCTACAACAAAATAAAGAAAGCTGATTTTGTAAAAAAAAAATTCAATAAATAACATAGGCAAAATATGTAAAAGTAAATAAAATAAACACAAAAAAATAACAAAATAATAAATTCAAAATTTATTTAAAAAAACACTGACAAAACGACACCTAGTCCTCGCCACACAACCCTAAAACTTTATATTACCTGTATATAAGCACCTGTTAAGTGACACAAGAACAAAAATGTTAGCGCCACTTTTGCTGTTAACATTATTATTGCAAAAAATAATATAAAAATCACATACAAATAAATCCTTACATATCGAGGATAAAAGGTAAATTAGGAGAATAACCGAGCCCGAAAAAAGTGTTCTGCCCAGTCAAGAAGAGGAGTAAAATAGTCCGGTCAGGAAGTGGTTTATCCTAATTCTATTGCAGTGTTAGTTTCATACGATGTGTGAGTGTTATTAGCTTACTTTATATAGGGGGTTGTTATTTGAGCACTGTATGATGCAGTTTACTTTGTCTGACATTCTATGTGCTGTGCAGTATGTTGCACTGTATGTCGGTTTTATTTGAGCACTATATGATGTAATTTACTTTGTCTGACATTCTATGTGCTGTGCAGTATGTTGCACTGTATGTCGGTTTTATTTGAGCACTATATGATGCATTTACTTTGTCTGACATTCTATGTGCTGTGCAGTATGTTGCACTGTATGTCGGTTTTATTTGAGCACTATATGATGCAGATTACTTTGTCTGACATTCTATGTGCTGTGCAGTATGTTGCACTGTATGTCGGTTTTATTTGAGTACTATATGATGCCATTTACTTTGTCTGACATCTATGTGCTGTGCAGTATGTTGCACTGTATGTCGGTTTTATTTGAGCACTATATGATGTCATTTACTTTGTCTGACATTCTATGTGCTGTGCAGTATGTTGCACTGTATGTCGGTGTTATTTTAGCACTATATGATGTAATTTACTTTGTCTGACATTCTATGTGCTGTGCAGTATGTTGCACTGTATGTCGGTTTTATTTGAGTACTATATGATGTAATTTACTTTGTCTGACATTCTATGTGCTGTGCAGTATATTGCACTGTATGTTGGTTTTATTTGAGCACTATATGATGCCATTTACTTTGCCTGACATTCTATGTGCTGTGCAGTATATTATTTTTGTAGTATATGGTGGTGGTGGCACTTGGGCAAGTGTTTCATACTATACGGGGCTATATGTTTTCTATATAATGCAACATCATACAGAGGGACGCTAACATTATTTGCCGCACCAGTCACCATGCGGTGCAGTATCGGTCCCATTTTTTGGGTTGCATGATGGATCAGGATATGCTGCACATTAACACATTTTTTTTCCCTGCAGTCAGTAGCGGGATTTGTTGCCTTCGCATCTGCTCAGTTCTGACTCTTTCCCACAGGACTTCTTCTATTCCACATAAGAACATAAAAAAATATTTTCCATTTACTTTGCAGATAAAGAACATTTTTTACTGTTAGATTTTATTTCAAGCAGTTTTCCAGACCTGGAGCTTGCGGTTTATGCTAGCACGCAGGCTTATGATCCCGACACTATAACCCCTTACCTGACAAAACCTGTTAAGGAGTAGGGGACTGCTTCTCATTACCTGCCTAAGAGGGGGGCAGATGGCAGAACTATTAATTAGTGAGACAACTGAGTGGTGATGTGTACGGCCTCGCGCTTGTCCTGTCTCTCTGTAGTAGCAGCTGCCTTGGAAGCGGAGTGATATAATATAGTAATGTGAAAGAGGAAAGAGAAACTTCAGTCTTATATATGATTATGTGGCCGCATCATGTAACGTCTAGCAAATCACCATGAGGTTGTGTTCACATCGCACTAGGAATGCTGCCTACACGTTTCTCTGTGATACTGAGGGGGTCACATACTTTATACTTAAGGGAGACAATTTCAGAACATTTTTCTACAACTGTTTCCATAGAAACCACACGCTTACAGAATGAACAGAATCTTGTGGGATCATTGTCTGACCTTGTTGCCCATAGCAACCAGTTGCAATGCAGCTTTCATGTTACTAAACCAGTTTAAAGCTGAAAACTGAACTCTGATTGGTTGCTAGGAGCAACAAGGCCTTTTTTTTTTAAAAAAAAAAAAGGGATTTTTACCATCCTTTTTTGAGACCGGCTCATGGCGCGCTATGCTCAAGGGTCTTAAACGGGTTTTGCCACAAAGTAAAATTGACGTGGGAAACTTGCAAATGAAATAACAAACATTTTCACCATTCATCATTATTAAAAATTCTGCACTGTTTTTGTTTTAGCTGCTCCTTTAGTAATCCATTGTTTACAGCTCATCTCCAGGGGATACGACCAGGGCTGGGAGCTCCTCACTTCTGGTCAGACATGCTCAGACATCACCTCTCTTCTCAGACGGCTACTAGTGTTCAAACCACAGGTACTGTCACTCTACTGCAGTCTTCTGACTTCTTAGTAATTAGTCAAACAGTGCACATAAATAAAAAAAAAAATCAATGAGGTCTGTGCATTGATAAAGAGAAAAAAAACACACAGGTTTGGTTCCTGCAGGGATTTGAACCCAGGACCCTTGTGCCTGGAGGCAAAAACTTTACCTCTCAGCTACTCACAATGCTTTAGATAAACAGACCTTTCTTTGACTACAGAGAGGAAAGGCCTGGTGATGTCATCCTGCTGGGTCACACGATCTGCAATTCAAACAAATCACACACGCCCCCTTCTGAGCACACAGAGCTGAAGAGCTGGATGCAGGAGGTATGAAATGAGATCGTGGCAAAACCCCTTTAACGCTGCCTTTCAAAAAAAGCACAAAGACCTAACTATTGAGCTTTATGAGCTCTGATTGGTTTCTATGAGCTCTTTTTGGTTGCTATGGGCAACTCAGTCTTATATATAGACAATTTTGATAAATAACGCCGCTGTATTTTAGGTCAGTCCCCAATGTGGAATCTATGACATATGATGTATGCAAGTCAACCATGAATAACTAAAAAAAACTCTCCCCCAACTTTGAGTTTTTCAAACTCTCTGTAAATTCTGTGCCGGCTTATTTCATAATATAGACATGCACATGGACTTTCAGATGTTGCAAACTTTGGAGAATCCATTCTTGTCAGCAGTCGCTGGGACCCTGCCATCAGCTTTAATCTATACAGTTAGGACAACATGCATGAATGGGGCTGCCCCAGTTCTCAGACGTGGTTTGAGCCAAAAATAAACCTGTTCTATAGATGTATGAACTGTCCTTTTGTATGCAACAATTCTAAAGGGACATGGTCAGCCGGGTTCATATGACGCACCACATTTATGACTGTGTCATGACAAAATGTGTCACAAAAGTGTCAGACTAATCCATAGAAAATTCATAGTGGGAGGCTGAGACACATTTTTGCACATACACTCTATGCGGCACTTTTTGGCGCATAAATGTGTCTCGCAAGAGCCCACATTTCACTCACTAACTCACTAAGGAGTGCGACTGTTGGGGAGGTGCCATTTTTCATACATGAACCCCTTAGTTTCCTACAGTGCACCTAGAGGGAAAAATTGGTATTACACAGGGCACATTTATATCAATGGTCTGTGTAATGCATGACAGGTCCTGAACAGAGAACTCCTCATTATAAATTCAGAATAACTTTGCCTGTGAAAATTGGCCCTTTATACTGGACAACCCATGTAAATGATGAAACTCTAGTTGTTTGTAGCTTACAAGCTTGGTGCATACTGATTAATATATCAATAATACAACAGTATGTGGTTTGCTCTCTATTTCTCTTTTATAATGTCTGCAGGCAAACACAGGATCTAAAATTTATTCAGAGAAACATGCCTTAGGCTTTTCTTAGTTCCAACCATTAAAAACCTGTATTACTCAATTACCCCCTCAAAGGAGTTCTCCGCTTTGAACAATCCATACTTGTTAGAAAAGTCCTTTGACAAAAGGTCAATCATAAATGTCCTTCTGCTGGGGCACTCAACAATGACTTTTTGTGGGGAATCCTGACATAAACTATACAATTTCCTTTACAGGGGAAATTAGGTATACATAGTGCCCATTCAGAACAATGGGCTGTTCTCAGTAAACTTAGAAGTTTTAGATAGGTGTATGAAAATGGGTTTTCCAAACTGGAGAAGGTTCAAGGATATCAGGCTAGAACTGGCCCACAGGAGGATAGGGAGAACCTCTGGTGAGCCCATGGGCATGGTCGACCAGGGGCTGCTACTTAGAGAGAAAGGCAGAAAAAGAGATGCAAAAAGCAAGAGTCACGTGCAGTATTTGCAGTCTACAGTAGCTGCAGAGTGGGCACAAAGAATGAACTTCTCTGGTGGGCCCCAAGAATTATCTCCATCGTTGGGCCCCAACAACCAACTCCCTAGGTGGGCCCCAAGAATCGACTCCACTGGTGGGCTCCAAGAATCGACTACCCTGTTGTGCCCTAAGAATCAATTACATTCATGGACCCCAACAATCAACTTACCCCCAGGTGAGCCCGGGGGCATGACTGACCAGGGGCTGCTTCTTAGCAAGAAAAAGAGATGCAAAATGCAAGAGTCATGTTTGCAGTCTACATTAGCTGTAGGGTGGGCACAAAGAATTAACTTCTCTGGTGGGCCCCAAGAATAATCTCCATTGTTGGGTCCCAACAATCAAGTCCCCTGGTGGGTTCCAATAATCGACTCTACTGGTGGGCCCCAGGAATCAACTCCACTGGTGGGCTCCAGGAATCAATTCCACTGGTGGAACCCACGAATCAACTCCACTGGTGGGCCCCAGGAATTAACTCCACTGGTGGCCCCAAGAATCAACTCCACTGGTGGGCCCCAAGAATCAACTCCACTGGTGGGCCCCAAGAATCAACTGCACTAGTGGCCCCAAGAGTCAACTCCAATGGTGGCCCCAAGAATCAACTCCACTGGTGGGCCCCAAGAATCAACTCCACTGGTGGCTCCATGAATCAACTCCACTGGTGGGCCCCAAGAATCAACTCCACTGGTGGGCCCCAAGAATCAACTCCACTGGTGGGCCCCAAGAATCAACTCCACTGGTGGGCTCCAGGAATCAACTCCACTGGTGGGCCCCAAGAATCAACTCCACTGGTGGGCCCCAAGAATCAACTCCACTGGTGGCCCCAGGAATCAACTCCACTGGTGGGCCCCAAGAATCAACTCCACTGGTGGCCCCAAGAATCAACTCCACTGGTGGCCCCAAGAATCAACTCCACTGGTGGCTCCAAGAATCAACTCCACTGGTGGGCCCCAAGAATCAACTCCACTGGTGGGCCCCAAGAATCAACTCCACTGGTGGGCCCCAAGAATCAACTCCACTGGTGGGCCCCAGTAATCAACTCCACTGGTGGGCCCCAAGAATCAACTCCACTGGTGGGCCCCAGGAATCAACTCCACTGGTGGGCTCAAGGAATCAATTCTACTGGTGGCTCCAATAATCAACTCCATTTTTGGTCTTCTGCATCTATTGCATTTTGACTTGCATTCCTTCACCTGTAATTAGCTATTTGAAGCCATGTTTTTTACTAGACCTATATTTTTTAGCCAACCCTTTTCGGCACATATATGGTAGCTAGTTTTAAACTAATAATTTATTGATATGTATTAAAAAATATAAACAACTCCCTATATAAGGTATATCATTTTCAATAACCATACAATTAAATCCTTATAGAAAATGTTCTAAGTTATATAGGGAGGTGTTTATATTTTTAATGCATATCAATAAATGATTAGATTACAACTAGGTATAAATTTATTTTGGTGAGACACTTTTGAACCCTGGTTTTAATTTATCTATTTTTGGTAAAGATCCATGTACGATATACTTCAACTGACGTATATATAGGTTTTAGTATTGGAAAATAAAAAAGTATTCCACCAGTCACTATTAGGATTAGTTTACATGTCAGATTTCAGTGAGGAATTTGAATCTGCATCCACATTAAAATCCATGTGTTATCCAGTTACTATTCATTTGAGTGGACAGTACACACTATAGTTCACACTGTTAATACAGCATGGATTTTCCACTCCCTGGATTTTAAATCCATGATTCGGAAAATAAAGAATGGATCCTCCTCCGCCCAGCAGGAGGGATGTGGGTTAGCCCCATTTTACTGGGGTCCTAATCAGAAGCCAAAACTTTTTCTGCAAAGTAGAAATTTTCAGTATAAATCCAGGGCATCGCTTCAGATTTCTGCCGATGATTAAGCATCAGATTTTCCAATAGGAAGAGTCTGACATTCCCTTAACATTTTTAAACAAAACATGACATAGCCATTGCTTTATTATATGTATTAAGATGTGTTTCTTTTTTACTATTTTGCCATAGGCAAACTTAAACTCTATCAGTTCTCTATCTATAAAACACTAAAACGCAACTTTTATTATGTATAACACTTAACCTCTATACACACTATTTAAAAACCTGATTTCTAAACTCTCAATTTATCCCTTTCTACTTCTGAAGGAATAACTCCTTTTCTATTATCAAGACTGATGGAACATCACCCATTAACAGGAAAACCTTATATATACAGTAATTTACTAACTCCAGTAAGGGATTCCAAGCCTCCTACTTGGGCAGTCATCCCTAATCTAATGAACATAAAACATATAAGGTTTCCTTGTGGTACCCTTTGCAGTAGGTAACACTTGTGGACAGAGGTGAGAAATCACAATTTAAAACGTCATGCCTGACCTCCCCGACATGTTTCACCAGCTAACCTGGCTCCATCAGGGGTTAGAGGTCCTGTCCGATGTGGTCTAAGGTCACTTCCTTTTATATTATGTTAGGTAGACACCCTATTCAGGTGCTCACCAATTAGCCATCAGAGAATCCACAAAACCCACTCCCCCTTCCACTCTCCTGCACTCACACTGATAATATGTGCTGCTGCCGCTGTCACCATGCCCCCATAAACATTCCTCAGACAAGTTCACCCTCTCCATAGCGGGCTTGCACCCATCTCACCATACTGCCCGCGCCCTGTATCATTGGAGATATCTGCCCTGACTGTGATGGACTTCCGTCTAATTTCTCTCATATTATTGCGTCTGCGTGGCTCATCTAGAACGGACTAAGCAGAATAGGTGTTACATTCCACGGCACACTACCAGCTTTATCACCTCCCATGA
Organism: Phyllomedusa bahiana; assembly: GCA_025379985.1. Classification (NCBI taxonomy): domain Eukaryota; kingdom Metazoa; phylum Chordata; class Amphibia; order Anura; family Hylidae; genus Phyllomedusa; species Phyllomedusa bahiana. The sequence continues at coordinate 45,750 of JAODAL010027412.1, forward strand.
ACCCCTTCTCCTTTTGGAGACTATTTTTTTAATGGGGCACTATTATCGAAGCTAACAACCCTTTTAAGACAATGTTGGGAATGTAGACAGGGACCTGACTGGCTGCTATGGCCAGTTGCTTCCCCCAATCTAATTTATATGTTAAAGAACAGATTTGATTGACAGCCTTCCTCCAATCCCAAATATGGAGATGGATGGACCCTTTAAAAGGAATAGAGGTGAATAATTTGTTGCTGTTAGACCCACCATTATCTTTTTTTTCCCATCACTGGTGCTGAAGAAGAGACATGGCTGACCACAAAATACCTAGGGCCACATGTATGAGTCGGTTTAGGTCTAAAACTCACTTTTTTGCCCATAGGTTACTTATAGTTTCATACATGTGGCCCCTAATGTCAGCAGGCTCCTCATTGATCTATGTATTTGGGCTGTCTTCTGGGGCAGGTGTAGGAAACACTTCCATAGATACAATTTATTGTAAGATTTTTTGGACCTGTTTAGGAAAATGTAATCCCTGATGCTTTTTATAATTTTACAATAAAGTAGATATAATGTGGCTGATTTTGGTTACCTGCTAAGTTCCATTGGCTGCGTACCTTGGCAACCCCCGTTTAGAGAACGTACTCTGAACATTGGCAGTGAGAGCTGGCAAGCCGTCAGCACCTAGCAGGTAATCAATATCTGCAAAATGACTTCTATTATGCCTTAAGCTGTAAGGAAAAAGTAAAAGAAGTAATTTAGAAAATGGTTTGAAAACATTTCAGAAATACTGAACAGCGTTTGAATGGGCATTCCTTTTAATTTCACCGGAGCAGGAGCAGGTTATTACATCAAGGAATTTGCTACACCCCGGTAATTAGATGGTTGATGGGATTAAAACATATATTTGTTCAAAGTTTCTTGTAGGGCTCTGCCCATGGGAGCATTAATAAATCCTAGTCCTTTTATATAAAAAATGTAAGTCTAGCTACATGATAGCTGTATTCGCTCAACCTGTGCCCTGTATTGAAATGAATGAAGTCCCTCAGGCAATGTTCACATGGGTTAGATGTGACCCGGAATGGTGAAATCCAATGAAAGTCAGCTTGCAGTGCAAATAACATAGTAACAGGAGATAAGGTTGGAAAAAATACACAGGCCCATTGAGTCCAATTTATAATCCTTCGGGGATGACCCAGAGGAAGGCAAAAACCCCATTGATGCGGATGCCAATTGTCCTACACAAGACTCCAAATGTGTCATTGTCCTATCTCCAGAATGCAGTCCCCATAAATCTGTAGTTATTAAGCCTCTCAAGAAAGACATCTTATTCCTTCTTGAAGTTGGTAAAAAGCTTCACTATCACAAACTCTTGTGACAGTGAGCTCCATAGTCTCACTGCTCTTACAGAAAAGAATCCGTGTCTATAATGATGGTGAAACCTTCTTAACTTTACAGGTGGAGCAGGGCTGTGGAGTCGGCAAGCCGAAGCTCCAACTCCTCAATTTCCCAAACCTCCGACCCCGACTCCGACTCCTGACTCACTCATACATGGCACATGTTTAAGTGATAACTTAACTGTAGTAAAATGGTAACATCAGGCTGTTTTATCACCTTATGATACAATAATCAAGCTATTTAGGTAGAACAGATACTGACAAGCTAAAGGGTAACAATGTTTTGATCTTTTGAACACTTTTGGGTAGAGTTGAAGAAAAAGCTGTATTTGTATCCAAGTCTAGTCTGCACCAACATTGAGAATGTGTAGAAGAGATCTGGGATCAGATTTTGGTCAAGATGTGCTTGAATCTGATCCAGAGCCCAGAAGGATTCAGGCAGAGCTGAAAACCAAAGGGGGATTTCCCAAATACTAACAAAATAATAAAAATTAACATTTTGATTTTTAGGAGCAAAACGGTAACAATGCAGTTACAGGAAAGAATCTGCAGAACTAAGCAGAGGCTAAATACTTGCAAGTCACATTTATGTATAAGATAGGTAAGATGACTGTATATAAAATTACAGTAGCCTCATGTACAAAGCTGTAGTAGATGGTGAGAGATGGAGCCTGAAAGTCACAAGTTCAAAACATTGTTACCATTTTGCTTGTCAGTGTAACATATATTTATTGGATATGACTTTAGAAAACGAAAAAAATTGTAAATATGTAAAACACTGCAGGAACCTTTGTGGAGTCTCTGAATTTGTTCTGAGAAATAGTATTGCCTCCATCAGATCCTGCATACATGACCTCACATCTGATCTCATAATTTCCAGGCTAGAGAACGGCCTCTCTACACTAACTTGGGGGCAAAGCGGTGACCACAGGGGAAACATCTCTAACAATGTCAGGGTATAAAGGAATCGCCTCAGCCACAGTCACTTTTGATGAATGGTTGAACTCTTCTACTTCTTTGAAAACAGGTGAAAAATTTTGATGAAATCCTTTTGCCATGGGAGCAGAATCTTTCACCTGGGGCAGCGCTATGCCTGCTCCATGTCATCAATTACACTCATCATGTGATGAGGCTGAAGATATGGGAGTAGTAGCACTGGCCGGACCCAATTCCTCTTGCTCTTTGCACTGCATTGAACTATCTGGACCAACCAATTATATATTTTGGGAGTCAGTCGGTCCATTTTATGACGACTCCGACTCCTGCAAAATAGCCACCAACGCCGACTCCGACTCCACGACTCCGACTCCGACTCCACAGCCCTGAGGTGGAGGATGTCTCCTTGTCATGGTTACAAGCCTAGGTGTAAAAAGATAATACAAGAGATCTATATACTGTCCTTTCTTGTATTTGTACAAGGGGTTTCTATAACCTTGTTCACATGTATCTGAAAGTTTCGATGCAGATTTTAAATTGTGGAAAAAAAAGAATTGAACAATTTCTTATTTCCCCTGTGGAGTGGAAAACTCAAGGAGTAGCCCCATTGGGGGCAATGAGGATAATACTGATGCAAATCTACAACAGTGCAAACTGTGTATCCATGGCACACCCAGAGGAGAAATCAGAGAGTGAACCTCAGATTTAGGTCACAGAAATACACATTGCTTTATTATCCAAAATTTTGATGTACACATAGTGGAAGAGCTTGTATTGCTGGCAACCAAGTACATGTTGAGCGTTATATGGTTGCCCCTACTCTTCAGCATACTTGCCAACTTTCCCAGTTTTTTAGGGAGATTCCCAAAAACCAGGTAACAAAGGAGAGGGGTTTATGAAAGCTTCATCCAAAAGTGGGCATTTCAGGAAGCCTTTGGGCAGTTTGAAGACATTGCCAGTTGGCTCAGGGGTATTCTCATGGGTGAGGTTATAATCTCCCAGATGACACTTTTTTGAGGTTGGCAATTATGCTCTTTTGTAGACATGCTATACACATGTGTACTGGGTAAAGAAATGATTTGTAATTAGTAATGAGCGAATACTAAAAAGTTTGAGTTCGAGTAGAACCTTCGAATTTTGAGAAGTTTGCATCGAAGTTCTAGTCGAACTCGAACTGCGAACCCCATTACAGTCAATGGGAGAAGATATTTGGGTTAATTTTATACCTATACAGGTGAGAAGAAGCTTTAATTACCATCCATAACAGTACAGTAACACTAGACGCATTGTACACCGGGCACGACACATTGAAATGCGCCTAAAAATTATTCGTTTTGCGCCTCCATAACACAGCATATGACTGGCAATGTATGTAATGCGCCTATTGAGGTGCATTGCACACGGAGGCGCATAAAATTTTATTACAAGATTATGTAATGCGCCTATGACATATAAACTTGTAATGATAGGTTATGCGCCTTGATAGTGTATGTAATGCGCCTAACGAGGCTCATTGCGCACGGAGGCGCATAGCATATCATTAAAAGTGTATATGTGTTAGGCGCATCTCATATACTTGTAATGGTAAGTTATGCGCCTCTGTGTCCGACGTGCCTCGATAGGCGCATTACATTTCACTGGTAGAGTATGTAATGCGCCTATCGAGGCACGTCGGACACAGAGGCGCATAACTTACCATTACAAGTATATGAAATGCGCCTAACACATATACACTTTTAATGATATGCTATGCGCCTCCGTGCGCAATGAGCCTCGTTAGGCGCATTACATACACTATCAAGGCACATAGCATATCATTAAAAGTGTATATGTGATAGGCGCATTTCATATACTTGTAATGATAACTTATGCGCCTCCGTGTGCCTCGATAGGCGCATTACATACTCTACCAGTGAAATGCTATGTGCTGCAATTAGCGCAAATCGCGGCACATAGCTTATCATTGGAAGTGTATGTAATGCCCCTTACGAAGCACACCGCGCACGGAGGCGCATAACTTATCATTACAAGTATATGAAATACGCCTAACAGATAATATCATTACAAGTGTATAAGTGTTAGGAGCATTTCATATACTTATAATGATAAGTTATGCACCTCTGTGCACAATGCGCCTCGATAGTCGCATTACATACACTTTCAATGATAAGCTATGTGCTGCAATTTGCGCAATGTGCCTTTTTAGGTGCGTTATGTTTACTACGCAAGGTATACCTGACGCCAGATTTTTCAGAGGGTCGTACTTTCAGGTGCACTTTACACTGATTTAATGCACCTCAAAACTATTAAAATAGCGCATTGAACGCGATGTAGAAAGCAAACATTTACTTGAACGAACAGTAAAATGTTTGGTTCGGCTCCAGTTCTAAAAAATTGTGAAGTTCGACTCGAACATAACTTTTCTCGAATGGTTCGATCAACACTACTTGTAATTTCTGGGCACCAGTGCAAGCTCTGTAACAGTATCCCCATCTAGCTTGTTTTCTTTATAACTCCTAGGTCTTCTTAAGCAGCAAAACGGTTTTGTGTGACTGCTATAGCTATTGCACTCCATAGCTACGCTCCATAGATATACCTCAGTTACTGTACCACGGCTATAGTAGCAATGAGATGAAGAACAAACTGAGTCTAAAAAAGGTTAATTTTTGTTGTTTGCAGTTGGAAGACTGTATAACTACATGATGGCTGACTATAGAAGAAAATGCCTGTCTAAAGTGACAGGAATTGTGTGCAGAATAAAAAAAACATTTAAAGGGGTATTCCCATCTTGCACTTTGATGGGATATCAATGGTATATAACATCAAAGTGTGATAGGTGCAGGTGTTGGGCTATACTTGGAACTCCCATAGAACAGAATTGAGAGTTGTGCACAAGCAAGACCAACTCTTCATTCTGTATAGAGAGTTGTGGGGGCTCGTTCCCAAGATAGGCGCGGGTCCACAAGGTGAGACCTGCACCTATCACACTTTGATGTCATATCCTATCAGTATGTCATCAAAGGGCAAGATGGAAACCCCTCTTTGATAGTACATGCAAGATTTATTGTTTGGACACAGATGTTCTTTAATGGTTTTTGCTTGAACCCTCTCGTTTCAGGGAGACTTCATACACTATTTATAGTCAGGCATTTGCATATTTGATGGCTTCCGAAAGAAATAACACTTATGCATTATAGGGATTTTCCCATCAGGATTGGTTTTTTCCATCAAATTTCTTTATGGATTATCAGTACATGTGCAATAAATGTCTGAATAGGATGGTTCAACCAATGGGATCCCAAATGATTGAAAAAGACAAAGTGATATTTTCTTAACAACAAACCAGAAATGTGTCTGATGCGGAATAACCCTTAATCCCCTTACCAACATTTGACGTAAACTCCATTCTCTATAAGGGAAGATGGAGTATAGAGAATGTTTTGTTTAAGGGCTAAAACATAACAAAACCCTAAATATTTAGTATCACCAAAATTATACCGTCCTGCAGAACACAGATAACACTTCATTTATACTTAAGACTGAACACCATAAAAACGAAACCTCTGCAAAAATGGTGCAAATGCATTTTTATTCTCATTTAGTTTTTTCGGTTTTCCAATACATTATATTGTACTGTCAATTACACCAATAAAAAGTAAATTTTGTCCTGCAAAAAACAAGCCCCAACGTAACTATGTAGACAAAAAAAATAAAACGTTGAATGCGACAAAAAGAAAAGGCTGTTATTAATTTTGGGTCATGTTTTTAAATAACCTCCAAATCTAAGGTTTAGCCCATGTCACTTTCCCTTTGACATCAATGCATTATCTGTTTAATGTGTCAGGTCGTCCATAGCAAGAAATGTTCAATGAAGTCTCAAAATAGAGTTGCATTGTAGTTCCACCCAAACAAACCTCTGAAGGGGTGTTCTCATAATTATTGTATTTTAGCTCTCCATAGGAAAGGTAATAAATACAGCTCTGGAAAAAATTAAGAGACCACTGCACATTTTTCTAAAAATCAGCCTTTTACATGTCCTGACGCCATTTTCCCTTCCCAGCATTAGTTGAATTCCAACCAAACGACACCTCATTCTACTTAATGTGCTTCTGATGAGGTGATCACCTGAACCAAAAACTTATTTATTTAAGGAAAGTATTTAAAAAAAAAAATGCTGTGGTCTTCACAATCCTTTTGCAATAGGACAAGCTGGATGGCAAAACAAGTGCTAGGAATAGGCCTAAAGGAATTTAAATGAAAAAATTATGGTTATTCCACCAAATATTGATTCCTGAACTCTTCCAGACTTAAAACATTAGTCTTATTGTTTCTAAAGAAATATGAACTTCTTTTCTTTGCATTATTTGAGGTTTGACAGCACTGCTTCTTTTTTTATTATTTTGAAGATCTCATTTACTGCAAGGAAATACAAAATTTTTTGCTTTGAATTTCAGAGACATGTTGTCAGTAGTTTATATAATAAATGAAAATGTACATTTTTCTCCAAAAATTTACCATTGAAGAGAAAAATCAGAAAAACTGAAAATTTTGCAGTGGTCTCTTAATTTTTTCCAGAGCTATATATGATCTCTGAAGGTACCAGCACTGGGACCACCACAAACTATTAGAAGTGAGATCCAGAGCACCTCGATCCTCCCGACTGCCATCATGTGGGATTGAATAGAGCTGAGGTCAAGCATGTACTGCTTCGTTTAAAGTCAAAAGGACTGATGAAAATAGCCGAAATCTGTACTTGACTATTTACATCAGTCCCATAGACATGGAATGACAGGAGGCATGCTCAACCACAGCTCCTTCCATTCAAACTCTTGCATTGATTGGGAACAGGACCTCAATGCTAGTGATTAGTCGGAGTTCAAACATGGGCTCAACCACCATCAAAAATGTATCACCTTGTCCTGTTGATAGATGATATAGGAACATTGTGGGAAAATCAGTTTGACTGTAGGTATTGCAGTCTACTTAGAAACTGAACCTCATTCCTCATGATCTTATTATAAGATCGGAATTCTCTTTAAATTATATTTGCATCCAGTGGGTAGGGGGATGTGGGGGCTGTGACAACCCTTGAGTTTGCTGTATGTAAGTTGCTTAATTCCAGATTTTAATGAATTAACAAAGAACACTAATTACAGAATCTTATTAAAAACATTAGGTTGACATTTGCCAAATGAGTAATTCGTTTCTTTCAGTGAGTTTCCTACAGAAAGTACAAATCTCTTACAAAGTGTAATGTATTTCCTAGACTTTTTGGATAAGTAGCTATAAGTTTTGTCCACACTTGCCAATCTTTCTCTCCTGTTCCCGGGAGATTTAAGCCCCTCCACCCCCCACCCCCCTGGCATTGCCTTCCATCTACGCAGTGATACCCAATTTGGGGGTAGGTGTTACATACGGTGTTGGACTGGGATGCCTGTGGACCACAGGTGGAGTTGGTTCTAGGTACCCACCAGTTGAGTAGTTTCTGAGCCCACGGGTAGAGTTTATTTTAGACGCCCGCCCTACAGCTACTGTAAATGACTGTACATGCCTCCTATATTCTGCCTCTTGCTTTTTGCTTCTCTTTCTCTGCCTCTTTTGAGGATGTATAGGCAGTTAAAAAACAACTTTAAGTCTACCATGCTCAGGGGCCCACCGGGGGTTTTCCCTATTTTCCTGGGGGCCAGTCCGAGCCTGGTTGCATCGTCCCTTCCCATATTGTGGTATTCTCCCGGAAGAAATCGGAGGGTTGACAATTGTGACTTAGCCTCCAGCCTGTAGCTCTTTAGCTAAACTATGACTTTCAACATGCGCTGACATCTGCTGGCTGCATGAGTGCTATCCTGCTGATCCCATGAGATGAGGCTAGTCAGACCTTGAAACCTTCTAAATATCTTCTATAAAGCCCTAATGGATGTCTATAACACAATGGACTTGAATTCTTTTTTTGCCAAAATTTTGCGCAGCTCTTTCCATCAGGAGTTTGTACATTGTCTTGTCAATTGAATACATTAATGTTTTTGTCCTATTTGTCTCTTGTTCTGGAATTACTGTACCTCAAAGGTGGTTCCAAAAGCAGGGAGAGCGCTATGCATCAGCCAGTTCAGGTACTAGTCAGTTACCCCTGCCGGTCATCTAGCACACAGACCAGGCTGATGTAAATGGTTATGAATGGTCTGACGTGACGCTTACTGCCTCTTGCATCACTTGAATGTGCCTGGAGTTGTGTGGTATTCATCATCCAGTTCTGCTGGGCATGGTTTACAATGAAGCACTCATCAGTGTGTGATGGAGACAAATGACATCCACTTCTTTGCCTTTCTGTGACTCTTCCAATATCTCTGTATCTTAGATACAACCTGCTGATGACACTCTGTTACAACTCTAAGCTCAGTGGCCACTTCCATCTGAGAGCATCCTGCTTGAAGCCTGGCAATGGCGAGGTATTGTTGATCCATTGTAAGATATTGTCTTGGTCTCATGATGTCACAATATGAACAGCACTATAAAGACGACTGTTATAATCCCAATTCATATTGATCCCCTAAATTTATTGGGGGCGATTCAGAGATCAAACACCTGTTGTGAATTTTCCCATTAAGCTCCTTGTTAGAGATCAGCAAGTTGTGCAAAAAGTACTGAAACACTGAACGGTTGGACATGAGCATCTAAAGGGGAGAGATGGGCTCATTTAGTTTAGCGAATATTTGTGTAACATGGCTGGATTGTTATGTAAACCAAGCACTTTTCACCTTTCGTCTCACTTCCAAACCCACATAGATTGTAAGCTCTTGCGAGGAGTACCCTCACACCTTGGGCGACATGTATGTATGAACGGGGCTGTGACAATTATCTGCCATCCGTTGCACTCCAAACTTTGGCACGATAAGTGCAGAAGTGATACTTTTTAATGCGCCAAAGATTTGGTGCATTGTGAAGATGCAA